>VWZG01006218.1:72589-115089 GCA_013396735.1 Grallaria varia
TAATCAGACCAGTGGATGTTCAGGATAGTGCGGAGGCAGCGCTGATGGGAGCGTTCGAGGAGACGCGGGTGGTGGCGGTAGATGACCCACGATTCAGACCCATATAAAAGAGTGGACAGCACAATGGCTTTATAGACACTGCCCGGCCCGGGGAGCGCCCACACCTGCACCAGGCCCACGTCATTGGCCACGCCCCCTTCATTACCCCGCCCCTTCTCAGGTGTGACCTGGGCAGAGCCGGTTTCCAACCCCCCCCACCCCCCCAATCGTTCATTGCAAAAGATAAAACAAATTAAAAGAAACGTGCAAAATATCTGAACAAAGATCCTGATTTAAAAGTATCAGAACAAAGATCTGGTTTCTGACTCTGAGAGGAGAATTTCCACCGTGCGTGGCCGGTGCTGTGAATCCAACATGCTGAAGACAGCTTTCCTCAAAACTAATAATGGCCACAGCCATTAAGCTTGGAAGAAGCAAAGGAACTCTCCAGAATTTCATTAGGACTTTTCCAATATGCATCTCACGCAAATTTGCCATGACCAGTTACAGAATAAGCAAAACAATACTGTCATTTCTACAGATAAAGGGGTAGAAAAAAATTTTTTTTTTCAAAAATTCTCCTTAAACCTTAAATTTTACTTAAAGCAAAATGTTCTTCTAGTTACATAAAGAGTGCATTTTAATTATTCAGATGTGTTACATAAGGAAAGAAAATGGTTGATACATTTAATGTGCATGTGAAAAATAGTTTGGTACCACTTCTATTACCCTAGTGTACAATTTGAGAAATACTTTTCTCTCTCTGCAATCAGTTCTCACGTCTCCTTCATTCTTTCCTCACCATCTAATTCTATAATTCATTGTCTTAACTTCTTCCCCTTTGAAAGTAGGGCATTTCTTCTTAGGGCCACATTATGCAGTGTGCCCTGAAGACCTGGCACACATTTCAGGGCATCGACTGAAAGGCTTCTCCTTTGCTGTAAATACACAAGTAATGCATTTTTTAAGGCCTCTAGGAATTTTAGGACAGCACATTCTTTTATATCAGATAATCCAACATACCTGTGTTGTATTAATACAACTCAATTTATTAATAAAATATATGCTTCAATAAAAAAAAACACAAAACAAACAAAAAACCCACAACAACAACAAAAAGACCCAACACAAAAAATGTGTAAAGTACAAAAAGTAACGAGCTGCATTCCTGTCCTGTCCCATTTTTCTACGGAATTACTAGAGGTTTCGAAGCCTTGCCATTAGGAAACAAAGAGAAGCACCACAGAAGATTTTTAGTTCTTGTCAGGAGAATCTCTTGGATTTAGGGCCTGGCTCTCACAGTTGTGGCAGCTGGTCAAAGACTGGAAAATTCCTGCTAAATTTCTACCATGTGAAGACAACCTGGATATAAAAAAGACCACAAAGCAAGAGCCAGTAATTCATGGCCATATGGTGGCACAAAAACACTGTATTAACCAGTTTTGTGAGTGCTGGATCTGCCCACACCTGGTCAGTATCATGAGATTCAGGACTATTTTCCAATACAATGAACAAAGACTCACGTGGACCCTTCACAACAATACCTTCCCAGTAGGAATTGCCAACTAGCAGTGCTCTGCAGAGGAGCACGTCTACTCCAGGAGATAAGGGAGAAAGCACAAATTTGACAAAATCTTCTCAGGTAGCATGGGAAAAAATTGGATTGTTTTTTTCCCCCCTAAGATTTTGATTTAAATGAAAGAAAAAAAGAAAGCAGGAGCCCTTTAGACATTGTTAATGTAAGAGACGTGCATTCACATGAATGTGGATTGTTGGAACAGTTTGTAAACTGAGAGGCGTTTTGCAACAATTAAAGATACAAAAATACTCAATTTCATTTTAAATTATTCCAGTGGGGGAAAAGAAAAAAACAGCCATAATCCCAAACCCAAATATCAACCTGTTGAAACATCAGCCTCAATATCTCACCAGCAAAATGAACAGTCACCCTCTCTGAGCAGGTATCTTAAATCAAACCGTCCGTAACAAGACCGCCTTCCTCGTTGCCAAGCAGAATGGCTGGCCAAGTCTACAGCAGTTGGCTGATTGCAGATGTCTCAAGGATAGACAGGCATTTTGAGAATCCAAAGCACTGGCAGACACCTTCATCATCTCATTTATAGCGTTCCAGACAATCTGCACAGGAGGCAATGGACCCGCTACGTGTTGGTGCACATCTCGGTGGGAGCCAAAACGGCAACATGAGCATGCTCTGTTAGTCACAGCACAGGGGAAAGGGACAGCAAAGTCATTCTTTGGGTTGCTCTTTTGGAGCAACCAAGAATTTTTTCATCAGTGTTTGCAGCTGAAGGCAACTCATGTCCCCAGTGCCACCCACTCCAGGAGGCCCAGCACTTGATGAAGGGGTGGTTACGCTGGTTCCTCAAAGTTTTGGGTTTCACCGGCACCTTTGGACTCGCATTTTATTTCTGCTGTCTCCTCTCTCCCTACGATGCCCTAAGCATCTGCAACCCAACAACCTCAACCTCTCAAATAAACAGAAGCCACTCCCATTAAACCCCCTTGCTCATTACATTCACATTACTTAACAGCCACCCCTAAGAACAGCAAAGTGCCACATGTCATCAAAGCCCCTTCAGGCTGAGCTCTTCCTAATATTCTGAAAAATTACTTTGTTCAGGTGTGTTCGAGTGTTTCCTGCTGTTGCTGTGGCTTTCCAGCTCCCATCAGACTTTCAGCAGTTGTTAACCAAAGGGATTTAGAGCATGCTGATCAAAACAATATTGATTCAAAAAACCCCTCTATTTTTAAACCAAGGGGCAAGCAGACAGAGAATCACCAGCAGCCACTGTTTGGGCTGTCCCAGGAATAATTAGGACCATGTAAGGTTGCTGAGTTTTGTTTTAAGTAGTGCTTGGTCTTCTCAAGAGAATATTTCAAAAGAGCAAGGGAAGAGCTGATGTCAGGAACTGTCTTGAACTGCCTGCACTTCCGAAGCAGCTCAGTTAACCCAGATCTGGGTGTTTAATAATAGAGAAGACACAGGTGAAGTGTTATGCTGAGCTACCATGCTAGGTTAAGCCCTGAATTTCTCCTAGCAATGACCATTAACCATTCATTCGAAATTTTGGCTGACTTTTTTCTGCCATCTGCAAAATCAGTCTCAGTCTTTCTCCAAAAGAATAGAAAAGGAAATACATTTTTTTATGGCACACAAAAGAGTTAATGACAAATCATTAATTAAATCTCTCAGAGGTACTGAATACAGGCATTAATTGTCACAGCTCAACACTTCTAAAGTTTTCCCAGCCCCCATAAAACTGTTCCTGTAAGTTTGATTTTTTTTTCTTATTTTTTTTTATTGCAGCATGTGTTGTGCAGAAGGCACACACAAATCTTCAAAAAAGCAGCTTCCAAAAAAATCCTGATGAACACAGCACAGAAGGCTCCTCTGAAGACAAAGAACAAGACATCAGTGTCTCATCTGCTCTGAATTAGTTTGCTTTTTTCCCTTCAAGAACTCTTAATATGAGAATCCGATCAACAGTTAATCTCCCCGAGCAGACGCCACTTTGTTATCCTCCGTGGTAGTTCTCTGCTCCTGGGGTAATTTGTTGCAGAACAATTGAGGCAAACGCTTGGCTCAGGATAGAAAGAAGTAAGATTAGTCTGTAATTGGAATATTTTGTCTCATTTATTCTTGAAGATGTGCCATATTACACTCCATCAGCCAGGGGTTATTGTTTTATGAAATCAAGCTGCACCTGGCATTGCATTGTACAAAACCTGAGTGCTGCTCTTTGCAATCCAGCTCTGTTTACCCAGACCTCAGTACCAAGGAATGTCTCATCCCAGGGTGGAACCCTGAGCAAATTATCCTATATAGACTTTAATTAATACATATAGATGTATGAAATTTTCCAGGACAACTGTTAAATTTAGCCATAACATCTAACAACTGTTATAGACAAAACTGATAAATGTGCTTTTCTCTATACATTTATTTTTCTTTATTTTCAGCAAGTTTAAGATTATTTCTTTTTTTTTGTCATCGTTAAGCAATTACTACTATAAAGAAAAAAAAATCATATGCCAAGTTAACTGGTTGTATTCCTATTTCATTGAGTTGACCTCTAGAAGTCTGTGTGTTTGGAGGTGACTGCAGGCACAAAAATGAGAAGATATTTAGACAGTGCCTGTATTTATGATATACTTGTACTGGTCTATCATGCACCACATATGACAGCATATTTTTAGACAGTATATTTAAACAAGTTTCAGGATAAGACCTAACTTTCTGTAGAGGAATATAAACTTTCCTCCTAGTTATCTAATTTTAAGCACCCCCAGCAAAATTAACCTTTGAAAGACATTTTGCCGAAAGGAATAAAAAGCAGCATAATTTGTAAGCAGCTAAATCTGACCCATCCCCTTGTACACACACAGAACTGACAGATACTTTGATGTTTTAATTAAGCCAAGTTTTTACTGTGAAGTTTATACTGACTTCACAACTGTGAAGTCAAATATTTACACTGTTAAAATGAAGGATAAAGGAGAATAAACACTCATAGATAAATCCTATTTCTAAGATGTCAGGTGGCAAGGGTAGAAGAAGGATTTTACACTGGGCCTGTTAAAGCATTATAGTATCAAAGAAGGATAAAAAGAAGGGGTATGCTTGGCTTCGTAGAGATTTGGCCAGAGCATGGCTGATTCTTGAACCTAAGGAGGAAAAAAAATCAAGTGAATAAATGAACATTAAATAGACCTGTATCTTATAACAAGGCAGAAATGAGATTTAGTTAAAACTCAAGAAGTGCTATGATTGTCCCCAATATTAATGCATTTCTATCTAAACAGTTAAGACAAATCACAGTCTTCCTGCACAGGGTATTTCCCACCCATTCCCTAAGATCTCTAAGCTCTATTCTGTTTTAAACAACCACAGGCATCTGATACCTGAGCATCACTGTTAGGTATAAAAGTGGAGCGCTTGAGTTTCTATTAATAGCAACAAACTGCCTGTTTAAGTGCATTTTAGTGCAGGAGTAGCACTGAGGACCAGGTAACAGCCAAAGGAAAGAAGTAAACATACTGAAGAATCAAATAAAAGGCTTAAAAGATGCAAAAAAAACCCTCACAGCTGTACTGTAAATACTGGGGAGGGGGGAGCAAAAAATACAGACTGTAGGAAAAGTAAACGAAATTTCATATTTCCCTATAAAACAACTACTGTCAGCTCAGAGGCAGCCTTTTCCACGTACAGCAGAGAGCCACAAAAGAGACCCAGCATACTACTGGAAACTCTTCTCTCAGTGCTAAATCCAAGTACAGCTCTTTAGCAGCTGAATTTTCGGTTATAGTTGAGCCTGAGGTTTGTCCGAACACACAGAAGGCATTGGTTTGTCTTTGCAAAATTACTTGCAGGGGCTGGGACATAATGAACATTATTAGTCTGATCTGTTGTTACCAAGCAAGCTCCTAAATTGGTTCCATTCATTCTAACAGCTTATTTTGGTAACTATATAGGTTTCTCCCCAAGACACCTGCTTTACCTAATCTCTCAGGGAAGTTGCTAATGTAGAGAAACTTGGAAGGACAACTTCATGTGAAAATCTTGAGCTATTTAAAAACAGGCACAAATCCAGCTTATACAAAGGCAAACATTACACAGCACTGTCCAAAATTACTTGATGTTCCCATCTCATCTCCTGGGGAGCAGAGGGGCAGACAGTCCTTGGTCCCATAGGGAGCAGCACTTGTGCTTCAGCTGCCAAATTGAGGACCTGCCCTTCTCAGTCTGATCCACAGCTGGTGTTGGGACACTTCCCTGCCCAACCATCCAGGAGCCACTGCCAGTCACTTGTCCCACCCGAGCAGGGACTGAAGCCCTTTCACAGCTACAACCCCAACACTTTCAGTGTGGTTCCCTTACAGACTCAGCCCCAGGTTTCCCTCAGCAAAGTCTCCAATGTCTCAATCATTAAAATAATTTAATCTTGGTACAATAACTAAGTAACAGCTCGAGCTGGTGCCTCTGAGGAGGGACTTGGAACAAAGGAACCCCTGGGTTTTTATACTCACAATCTGAGCACACCAAAGGCTGGGGGTCATCAGCTCCTGCCACATCTCTGGGCATCCCTCAATGTGTTAATGAGCATCACCACAATGTATTAATGATAACTTTATTCAATTAGAAATTATGTCTGAAAAAGTCAATTAAAAAAATGAAGCTGAAGAACCTCTTAGTTCCAGACTTGTCTGTACACTGGCACATTTCAGGCTGTGAGACTCTTGGGGCCAAAACTTTGTCCCATGACAATGTAGAGGGAGCACTGTTTCCAAAGTTGCACACAATCCACAACACTAAGGGAAACTGGTCTCCCTGCTGGGTAGGGTCAGGAATCACTCCCTTTCCCCAGGTTACTGCTGGAGGCATCACATTGGTACAGGTGCTGCATCTCCCTCTGGCAAGCAGGGAGAGAAGTTGATCACACCCTCACCTGTACAAGCTGAGTTTTAAAGGATGTTTTAAAACTTTTACTCAAAAGCCTGACCAAAAAAAAAAAAAAAAAGAAATACAAAAAACATTTAAAAGCCACTAGGGTCAGTTTTAAAGTTCCTGGCACAGCAGATGGGAAAGATTTAGTTAATTTTTTTATTTATTTGCTTAACTTGGACAAGTAAGCTTCTTTCCCTTTTTCCCCACTCCTTGACATTATCCAAGTTGGTGTGCCTGGGAAGTTGAACCACTTTTAGTCTCCTCACTTCAAAGTATACCCATGTGGGGGGTGGCAGCCTACCATGGCACCGCATCCTAACATGAGGTGACAGCTCCTTTGGAGAGACAGGGCAGCAGCATCCCATTGCTCATCCTCAGCAAGTGCAGGATCCCACATCAGCATCTCCACAGCCCTTATTCCATGGGGGAGGAAGTAAATGCTTTCATCTTTTCTCTCCCCCAGCATTTCTCTTTGTTAGCCTAAAAAGAAGACCCAGATCATGAGTTTCCGCAGAGACATTTTGTACAAAAGTGTGTCAGAAGCCATTACCTGGAGGTCCTGATTACTGTTGCAGCATTCCAGACAAGTTGGCAACCGGTGTTTCTTTGGAATGGCTACAGACAAAAATAGTCTCACTTGCTGCTGGGTTTTAAAACTGATTTCTCTAAAGCAATATTTTTCGAAATGAAAGGAATTGTCAGAGCCAACAAATTGCACATGAGATACAAAAGAAAAGTATTTCTATCCTGGGGATACAACCCAAAAGTGTGAGACACAGCTCTGGAAAAAGAAAAAAAAAAACAAATCTCAGTGGCACTTAAAAAAAAAAAAGAAAAGAAACTGGCAAAGTTATTGAAAGAAACATCAGAAATGATAACCCAAAGATGAGGTTAAAGGCCGCAGCACATGTACTCATTCACTGGTAGTTAATAGCTCAGATCTCCAGAGGTTGCTGGGGACAATTGCTAGGTAGGGAACACTGCTGCATTTTAAAGGCACTTTCTGAGCACAGAATAGAAATTGTAGGATGTATTCTTCTTGTTCCTGCTCTGAGACTTACCAAGTAAGTATAACCACCTGTATAGCAGGTGCGAATACAGTGACCCTCCATAAAGCCATTTCAGATTTAGTAATAAAACCTGGTATTTAAAGAACTCAAATTTTACAATTGTTGCCCAGACAGGGCACAAGCAAGGTGCAAAATTGGCTGCAGCATCCACCCTAGGTCTACAGCATGACCTGTTTGTTCACAGGCAGTTTGCCTGGTTCATCACCCTTCTCACAGCTTCTTCCACCAGTGGACAACAATGTTTTTTAGGTGCTGTAATTTCAGGCGCAGGGTAATATTTCAGCAGCATACTGCTTTGCCAGAGAGAAGGACTTGAATTTTAAAAGGCAGTGTGATTTACAAGCAAGTTTCACTGTACTTTGCATCACGCTACACATGCTCTCTGCCTTCTGTGTGCCGGGAAACTTCATTCCAGCTGGCAGCTTCAGTTGTTTCTCTGCTGCAAATTGAAGTGGTGCTTTTCCAGAATTCTAACTCTTATTGTTTCAATTTCAAGCTAAGTTTCAGTCCATGAATAATGTTAAAAAATAGAAAGCAGAAGTATGTACATTTGCTGCCCCAGATGTTATTTATGTCAGCTTAGGAAAAAAAAAAAAATCCGAGACCAACAGCTCCTGAAGTAATCAAATATTTTCTGTTCATCTCATATTGATCTCACAAAAATGTAGCTCGCTTGATTGAAAACAAGTTGTTAAAGGAATGGAGCAGCCTCTCTTCCCTGAAGTAACCGAGCCAGCTGGTGAGCGTTTAAGTATAGACATGAAAGGGATTATTAAATAATTTTCTTACATAGCATCAGTATAATCATTATTCCCTTCTCTACCATATATGGGTACTTACTAGAACTTAAATTCAGCAGTTGGATGCAGTCTGGCTTTCAGAGTTGTGCGTCCCCTTCAACTTAGTAGTGCATTACGTGCCATGCAACGAGCAAACACAGGTCACTCTGGCTCAGGCAAGGGTACCTCGAGGCCAGCCCGGTGTCCCCAATGTTGGCTCTAAGGAGGCAGAAACATGAGCACTGTCAACTCACCTAACACATTCTTTGAGTCCTTTCTCAGTGTCTGACTACACCCAGCTCTGGAGAGAGTTCCTGGGTCTGGGTTGGTGTGTCTAGGAGCATTATGAAAGCTAAACACTTTCACCCTAAGTCTATTATCACCAAGAGGATTCTCAGAGAAATCAGGCATCTGTAGTTAAAACATTGTGAGGCTGACTTACTCCCTGCTGTCACCAGCCCCAAATCCATCCCAACTGCCATGGTTTGCACTGTGGCCAAGCCCCAGAGGTCTCTGCGGGGCTGAACATCCCAGCAGGACCACTGAAGGTCTGCAGGTTGTGACATCACAACTTCTTTGGGAACTTCTCTTGGGACATCAGCTCTGCAACTCCACCTGCCAGGATTCTGCTCATGGATGAACTGATTTTGCTTAGTGCTGTTTTAACTAGAGCTGAGCATGCATGGTACAGTCCCTTCTTGCCCTGGACAGCAGAGTTACTGTGCCCCTGGTGCTTCCCTGAACCTCAGCTGGAGTCACTGTTGGGGCGCAGCAGCCGTGCCACGAGGTTCTTGGACCAGCAAGGGCTGTCCTGCACTCACTTAGGCAGAGCTCAGGCAAACCCAAGCCTAGACATTTTCATCTGATCTTGGATGAAGGCCCAGAATTTCTAAGGCATCTCAGAGGAGAACTCTTTGTTTTATCCAACATTATTCAACACATTCACATAATTACATTTTGCCTATCTTGGCTATTTTTTTAATGGGCTATATTTTTTCCTTTGGCTACAATACCATTTAAAAGCTCATTTTTCATGTTTTAGTCTGGATTTCAGCTGGTCAGAAATGCAGCAGACCTGCTTCAATTATGCCAGTGAATCTGTCCCTGCAAACATGCTTTCTCCCAGAAGGGAAACAAGGGAAGAGAGAGAATTTCAGTCCATCTGTTCTGTCCAAAATTAGGAATTACAGAGGAGTGTGAGAATAGAACTAAAACCTTACAATCCCATAAACCTACCCACGCTTGAATTGAATCTTATTTTGCCTGAACTAGTTCTCCTATCCCTCCCAGAAACACCACAAATTCTCTGGTATCTTTTTACAACCGAAAATCTTAATTGGAAACAAACTGCTCCATGAATTGTATACATTGTGTTAGATCTAGATAGCAGAAATTCCTAAAAAATACACCTCAGACTTGGGTATGTTGGAGCTAGAGTTCAGATGTCTAGACATTTCAGAATTATCAAAATTCATTCTCAGTGGTGAGAAAGAAGCCTGCCTTGAATTCTAAGCTGGAAAGGCTTAGAGGAAAGGCAGGATGAAGAGAGGGGCTGTGCTGTGCACACAGCCATGCTATTTACAACATCCCCGCTCACATGTCACAGTTCAAATCTAGTTGTCTAAAACTGATGCAATCCAATAGAGTGAAACTATTCCAGCAGTTGAGGCTATTCTGCTTCATTATTCTCCCTCAGTAAATCAGGTGCATCAGGGTTCAAAACATCTGAACTGTGTCCACAGTACTCTGAACTCAATTTCCTACCAACTTGCACAGTAAAAATAGGACCAAAGAGCATTGCATTTACTAAGGGAAAGTTATACCACAATCTCCCTCCCATTTCTTTTTACAGAAAGAAACCCCCACCTGATTTACTATGAAGTGACGCTCAGCTTGGAGCAGACCAGCTTTTCAGCTGAATCCAGAGGGTTCCTCCAACTCCCCTCTTATAGTTCCAGTAATTAGAGAAGTTACCAGAGCGTTCAATGAAGTGATTCTGGAGAGAGCTACAAAACACCAGCCCCGAGGGTGCAATTTCAGCATTCTAGTGAAAGGACCTGCAGGACAGGCAGGTATGCAAACCTTGCACACAGGACTTGAAAGAGGCATAAAGGATCACAGAGATATTTGCAAAACTCGTCTTTGATTTTTGCTGTATGTGATAATCCTCCGTTTATTTTCACACAGCACACACACAGGAAAAAAGCAAACCCTCAAGTCCCATCTCTTCCCTATTCCCCCTCTTATCTTTCTCACTCCCTACTGCTGCTATGGTATGTTTTAGAGCCCTCTGTCACACGGATTTATCACTCAATGACCAGAGAGTATGTGATACAAGGCACCTGGTCTGTACCTTAAAAAAATCGGGCAAGTAGAACTTAATTTTTCTTGGGATGAGTGAACAGATTCAATCAACACCAACCCCCAGACCTCCCTGGAATAATACAGTCGTCCCTAATCCAACCCTGACTGCCCAACTTGTCCATTACACACTGTACTCAACCACCGAACCACATGAACTGTCAAAAAGCAATGTTCTGCAGTTTTGGAGGCCTCCTTGGCTGCAGTTTCCAAGAGCACAGGTCTCAGGATTCGGAGGTAACACACGCCCTACCATGCAAAGGTGGGAGTTTGCCAAGTGGGCACTCACAGCCCACCTTGATCAGGCTCAAAGTCTTGGGTAGAAGGTGGGAGGCAAAAGTTAAAAAACACTTCAATCAGTACTTTCAAATAGTGTTTTTCTTCACAGCTTGATGAATACTTGGAATATACTTCACTGTCATGAAATTACTTTCTACTTCCTATATATTTACATTCAGGACAGAAAAGGCTTTAATTCACTTAGCAGTGATAAGATGAGATTTCACTGATTCCCTTTCTCTTTTAAAATCCAAGTTCCAGAGGAACTGAGGTAACATCTCCATACTGACTTGAGCAGCAGTTCATAAGTACAAGAACTGAAAAATGCAAAAGGACAACTTTTTTAAACATCCCTCACTGGAAACTCTCTCCCAACAACAGGAATCAGCTTTCAGTAAACACTTTGTTGAACTTAAGGAAACAAGTAAGACAAGTGCCTTAGAAACCATACCAGAACACATCAAACCAGACTATTTAAATGCCTGGAGTGCAAGATGTTTATATATATATATTTATATACCAACCAGCAATTAGTTCCAAATAGTAGTAGCTGACTTCAGCACTCAATTAATGGTCAGTGCGGTTTTCTGATTACTGTATCTTCAAGGGATATGACAATCCAGTCCCTAATGCATTGTACAATGGTTAGGACAAATCAAATCTGCTTTTAATTTGAAGTATTGTACACATTATTTAAACAGCTTAATTAATTTATCCAGCTTATAAGGAGTACTTGCAAACACTGTTATACAAACAGGAAGGCCCACTGAACACTGAGTGAAAACATGATCATTGCATTTGAATGATCTTTGACAAGGTATATCTTGTTGCCCTTGTGGTTTGCTGCTATTGGGAGCCATGAGCTGATCAGAAACAGAGTAGGGAGTATTCCGCCCCATACAGGGGACATATGACAAGTCACAGTTGCAATCACAGTTAATCAACCCCAGTACTTTTGTTCCATAGAATCATTTAGGTTGCAAAATCCCCCCAGGATCTTTAAGTTCAGCCATTAACTCAGCACTAAACCATGTCCCCAAGTGCCACATCTACTCATCTTTTAAACCCCTCCAGGGATGGTGACTCAGCCACTTCCCTGGGCACCCTGTGCCAATGCCTGATCACCTTTTAGGTGAAGAAATTCATTCGCAATCTGAACCTTCCCTGGGGCAACCTAAATCCATTTCCTCTGGTCCTTATTGGTGGTTGCTTGAGAGAAGAAACCGACCCCAACTTGACTACAACCTCTTTTCAGGGAGTTGTAGAGAGCGAGAAGGTCCCCCCTGAGTCTCCTTTTCTCCAGGCTGAGCCAGCCAATCATTCCTTATCCCACCTGTGCTCCAGGCCCTTTCCCAGCTCCATTCCCTTCTCTGGACGTGCTCCAGCACCTCAATGCCTGTCCTGTAGTGAAGGGCTCTAAAGTGAACCCAGGATCAGAGGTGTGGCCTCACATGGGGACAGTCACTCCCTCCTGGGCCACACTATTTCTAATACAAACCAGGATTCTGTTGTCCTTTAGTCCAACAGCACTTGGAACTTAGTCCATTGTTTGAAGAGGAACTTGCATGATTTTAGCTGTCACTATTAAGCAGGGAAGATAATTCACCCCACTTTGGCATGAAAGGAAAACAGAAGGTATGCCCAGTGGTGACAATAAAACATACTGTGGCCACAAGTTAAAATCTGCCTGTCCTCCAAAAACCCACACTGTACATGTGGAAAAGACAGGAAAAAATTGAAGATGCATAATAGGAAATATAACTTGGAAAGCACCCAGTGGTCACTAGGCTTTCACTTCCTTCAGGAAGAGCCCGGAATATTTAGAGCCCATTTACACTGAAACACATTTTATTGACCTTTCTGCTACTGATCAGCCCTAGGAGAAAGATGTTTTTTGGATTTCTCCTGATACAGAGCAACCATCTTTAGCCTGTTGGGTTCTGAGATACAGGACATCAAATGACACTTCCTTCAGCAGCAGGCACTGCCTTTTCCCCTGTGACTCAGACCACAGGCAAATTCCACTTAGCAAACACTTTTTCTCTTCTGGTCAGATGATCCAAAAGAAATTTAAAGAATAACAGACATTGCATAGGCAAGGAGAAGTCAAGGATACCAGATATTTCATTGCTTCTGAAGAGGAAGACTCAAGAGACCCAAAGTATCAGAGACATTCCCAGATCTGCCACTGAATTTCTGTGGTATCTTAATTTTCCTTTATTCTGCATTTCTTTTGTCTACTTAGATTCTGAACGCTGGCTGACACAGGCTTTAAGCAGCTTTAAAAGTATCAGTGAGCTCTTTTGTCAATATAAAAAAACCATACAGGCCATATAGCTAAGAGGTTTTGAAGAATCCTGTTAGTTCTGATACCTTTAAATGGGCACCCAAATCACTGACTGCTTTTAGAAGTGGAACCACTGTATCTAAAAAGATGGTCCCAGGGAATGCAACACACTTCACGTGGCCACATCAAAATCAACATGAAAACCTTTCAAAACCCAGATACTTAAAACTGCTGCATATCTTTAACATGTCATTAACATTGAAACGCAGGTTTCAGTTCACTCCTTTTCAGCCATTGTAGAGCTCCATTCATGAATATGGTCTTTTCTATAGGGTGTTGTGAAACATCCCTGTACTTTGACAGGTTTCACATTATAGACAAACCTAATGAATAAGTGTGATTTCCCCCCAGTTCTTTTGAATGTTGCTACTCTCCTTACCTCCCTTCCCTGCATAGTATGACATGTATAACATGAGATCCCAAACCGCCTTTCATTTGGGAACAGCGTGACACCAGCACAATGACAGAGTTGAAAGCCATAAAAAGTTATCATTACACTCTTAGAAATGCTATCGTAATCAATCTTATGTTATGTATTCACCAGTTAGACACGTACCACAAATCAACCACACGCAGCCACGGAGAGAAATGACATGATTTAAACTTTGGTGCAATAAGGTAAAATGAATCAAACTCACCCTGACAGGAACCTGTACCATAAGCAGTGCACTCAGCTAAAAAGAGTTTGTCACCGATATGGACAAATCACAAATGGAAAGGCAACCAGGAGCGCTGCCATTTTATCACTGCAGAGGCAGGATCTATGTTTGAGCCTTAGTCATTTATTCCACAGGAGTTGATACAGTTTAGAAATTTATTTCACTTGAATCTAGATTACCAAGTAGAAGCCAAGTGGGCTACGCTTCCGTTCTCCATTGGGGATTATTACAATGCATGATTCGGGATTGAAATAAATATGGAATCATCTCTTGACTTTCATCATAACATCGAGGCAGTGGGAGCTGGACATGTTGGCAACCCCACGCAGGCAAAACAAAGGTCAGTCCCAGTTGTGGCCTTAATTTCCACCTAAGATAATTGGAAGAAGATCTACAGAAGAAGAATTAATTCTAGATACAAGTCTCACTTTACAGAAGGCATTTGCTCTAAACATGCCTATGTTTGGATTTTACAAATGCATCAACATGCTGTAATTTCAAAAACCCTCTGTCTGCAACTGCTGTTTTATGCCCAAAGTGATCTTCTCCTGGAATTAAGTGGCATTAGATGTTTATCTTATTCCATCATGCTCCCTGACTTGTGTTAGTCTGAATATTCATTTTAGGAAAACAGGAAACACAAAACCCATGAGGCCTCCTGTGGAGCAAATTATTTTTACCCTTCATTTGAAAACTTTAAGTACAGAGTAATTATTAAGTAGAGAATATTACAAACTAAGTAGTGCTATTAGCCTAACATCACCAACTTCTCCCTCCATTGTATTAGACCTACCTGAAGCACAAAGTGCAGCCCTGAAAAGCTGTGTGCCCTATTTCTTCAAAAACCTTCCAGCATCATACCCTAATGCACCACCAGGCAAGGTGTTATCAAGATGCCTTTGTGTTATTTATTCCCCACAATGCATCCATTCCCAATTAGTGCATTGGCAAGGTAACAACCGTGGGAATTGTTTTTACTCTGCTACAAGGCAGTATTTAATTTTAAAGCAACAGTCTCCTCTCGCCCTGTTCACATGTGTGCATTATACATGGAGAGGCTTTAGCCACACAGGCACTTCTGGTACACAGTGTTGTGGAACTCCTTTTTGATATTCCTGTGCTCAGACTGACTGTGCAAGAAGCAGTTCAGAGCTAAAGCAGACCAGGCACGTGCATACATTGAAATAGTGAAAGTCTGCAAAGAAATCTTAGCAGAACAATTAACATCAGAAACATATGGATAGACCCGAAGAGCCAGGCAGGCAGCATTTCTCACAGAAATTGAAGAAAGGGAGCAAAATAGAAAGAAAGGAAAAAAACAAAAAAAGAAAAAAGAAAAACACTTTCATAAACAGTGAGGTCAAGGGAAATGACAGGTCCAAAGAGCAGGACAAAGCAACAGTTGCCTATTAATACAATGAATTAATCAGGAATGGAGGGCAGCAGTCCTTCCTTAACCAGGAGAGGAAGTTGGCTGGGCTGACCATCTCCAATCATTAAGAAAATTATTAAAATACAAGCAGCTGTCTGGGTAGGACTCCATGGTTTAACTTTTACTTCCTGAACTTACTCTTTTACTTAAAGGTACATAAACCCAAATTTAAAAAGTGACTACTTTTGAGTTGCCCAGTGCTACAGGAAAGGCTTCTAAGCCATCTTAGGAAAATGAACCCTGCTTAAACACAGCTTAAGCTCAGGCTCATGAGCAACACCTCCCAGCCAGGAGAGGTGCCAAAAATAGTTATTCTCTTAATAGGAACCAGTAGAGGTACAGAACACAATGAGAAAAACATTCAGTCCATAAAGTAAGTACACATGCAATTTTTTTGTTTGTTTGTTTTAATAACTACCAACTATGGTAAAGTCTTTCTGTTTCATAAAAAATAACTAGTTTTAGGCAGGAAATCCAGTGTGGCTGTACAGCAGAAATGGTTACCTGTGCTACGGGTTCCAATAAATGGAAATGCTGAAGTCAAGCCCAGGACATCAGCCTGTGAATTTTGCTCGCTCAGTAATGTTTTGGCAGTCATGCACTGCTGGGATCTATTGTTTGCTCCCCATCAAAAGGCTGGCATCTCTCACAGCACACAAGGCATTACCCAATAGCAGCTGGATTTCCTGAGATTCACAAGGAAGCCCAGAGTGCAGTTTCTATCAACCCTGGAATTCACAATTTGATGTGAATGTGGCCATTATTTCTAAAAGCTTCTAAAATGGTATTGCTGAAAAAGCAAACTGGATGTAGGAAAGAAAAAAAAAAGCAACAAATACAGAAGGAAAACTGAATGTCTTTCCTCTCTCAACTCAGACTAAGCTCTTGAACATCATGATATATTAACATATTAAAATATTGTATATTAACATAACTTCATCATACATTCACTCATTTCCTTTTTTAAAGGCCTCTTCAGCCTGCAGGTAAGGAGTCTTGAAAGTTAGGGTATGTTCCCCAAAGATGCCATAGGTCCAGTTAATTAATAAAGCAGCCACAATAAGAACTTTCATAAGAGAAAAGTATACCTTCAAGATTATATTGTTTCCAGTTAGAATATTTCATATTAAGCATGTGACATGACAAACTGAAATTCATTAAGTCTTACAGGAAAAATCACCATCTTTCTTCAGTTTTTATTTCATATGTGCCTAAAATTTTTATCTGTGCTGTGTTTTAAACCAGGTCCCCACTTGCACTGATCACTGAAATTGCTTATGTTTTGCCTTTGAGCCAAGAGCACTTTTCCAGTGCCTTTTTTTCCCCTTTTCCACTGTAGATGTTGCACTGTTTCTCATAAATGGTTAACATTGGATGGTCACACATCGCCCCGCCATCCCTGGATCTGACCACACATGGCATAACTCTTCTTAAACCATAAAACTGCAGCATTAATTTAATAAGAGAAGTTCTGTAGAAATAAAAATGTATGAATGTAGGCAGTAGACGCTAAACTGCACTTTGAGTTTTACTGGATCCTCATTAAGTTTCATCCTCACATTTTACTTTTTATTGAAAAACAGTAAAAAATTAGTATATATTGTAGTTCCATGGAACTGTTGAGAAATTAATCTGCTGATATGAAATACGAACATTTTCAGGTTTGTTTAAAAAGTTATCTGAATATATCAAAACTCTTACATTAACTCATATGTTAACTTGAAATAACTCTTCAACATTGTTTTGGCAGTCATATGAAGAAACATAAAAGCACACTAATGAAAACATTACTAATGAGATTATTCAGAGATACTTTGTGATACATTCCTACACTTTTACTAGAGAGACTCCAAGAACAAATACTTCTTACAGGCATGAAGTACTAGTCATTAGGAATGTGTATTTGACAAATTTTTAAGTTCTAAGCTTTGACAGGCTGTTAAATCCTCCTTCCCAGGATTTACCTAGTCTTGAACACTGACCTGGATTACAAGAAGGTAAAAATTTATATTCTTGCATCCATTTCTGTACAGCCTCATATGTTCATGTCCTGATTTCCTGATTTTGTGAATCAAATTTGAATTTTGCCTTGTACGCCAAAAGGCCAAGGTTAAGAGTGTTACTTTGTTCAACCAACAGGGGCCCAGTATGCTTCCTTCTACTTCCAGATCTGAAGTCATTTCACTATCAAATTTAACTAATACCTGGAGTTTGTAGCATAATTTTAAACACCACCCTGCCCTATTTTCTGACCTACCAAAGCAAAACGGTTTCTTCAGTATTACAAAAGATACAGCACTACAATTAACCTGAATATTGACTTCCACACCAAAACTAGAAATAGGATGGTGCCTCCAAATCACACCATCCACAAGCACTGCCCACCCAAACCTGCCCTCTGCTCCTGCAATAACCTTAAAAACAGTTGATGTCTCCAAGTTTGATGGAAAGACCAATTTCACTCTCAGATGTGTGACATTTCTACAGAGCTCCCGTTGGGCAGAGAAGACAGACATGAAATCATTTCCCATTACCTGTCCCTCCTCCCACCAAGGATGGCAGTGATAATTCAAGCTCTCCCCTGAAAAGGAACCACAAGGACAGCACATCCACATCCAGGCACCCACAACTCACAGCCAGTAACCCACAGGGCTGGGAAAACAAGAGGAGCTGGTGGGACACAGCAGCTGAGGTGTGGGTTGCAGGACACAATGCCAAGAGCAACCAAGTTTGCTCACTTCACTAACACCACCTCTTGGTACTCTGTTTTGAGACAACAACATGTTATTGAACTTGCTTTGCATTCCAAACAGCCCCTTTCCCAAGGGCACAGTTCAAGTCTGGATCACAGCAGCTCATCCTCCCCATCCCCACCAGGAACCCTGTGGTACTCATGCATCAGTTGCAAATCACAATTAAATGCCAATCGCACCTTAGCAGCCAAAACAAGTCAGAACAGTCTGCCATTTAGCATAAGAGAGAACAGTTAATATCACCACCAAAGATTATTATATAGAAACACCTTTTTTTTTGTTGTTTCCAGTCCTTGCAGTGTGTGCTGTACCAGCCCTGCAGCTGCTCCCAGGGCCACAGACTGCCAGGAGAGCAGCCCACTTGGAACCTTTTCCAGCTGTTGTCTAATTTCCACAAACTTCCACTCATCTCCATCTCCCTGTTGCTCTTTCACATTTCAGGGGCATCCCAGTGGCAGCTCAAGAACCTTTTTCCCCTCTAACAATTTCCACACATCCTCAGTCTCTCCATCATATCACTCTTCAAATCTCTTTCTCTGTCATCTAATAGTTTTATTTATATGACTATATTTAAATCCACTAAAATAAAAATGTTCAGAATACAATTTCCATTTTGATTTTACAAAATGGAGTTACAGCTAGCTGGAAATACAAAACTGTATATAGCAGGTTTTAGTGCCCATTGGCTTAAATGTAAATCTTGTACCATGCAAGGTCATTTCATTCCACAGGCAGGAGATTTAAGTTTCTATTACAAAATGTTTCATTTCCTCACATACTGAAAATGAAGTAGTTCACTCTGACCATCTAAGGACAGTAGGCTTTTGAATCTGATAACCTATTATTTAAACCTGAACACTTAGAGTGCGCCACTTTTGCAAGAGTGAAATGACATAAGAGATATTTTAGAAGATGCTACGAGTAATAGAGCATTACCAAACAGCCACTGCAGTGCTCTAAAATCCCCAGACAAGCATGCCAAGATTAAAGAAGTCCTCTCTACAGCAACACTGTTTGGATTAGTAGAACCGAGCCAGTAACCTACTAAAACAACAACAACAAAAAAAAGCAACTCTGAAAAATTAATTCTAGAAGAACAGAAGTGTAAAGTTAAGCATTTGTAACTTATAATTCAAAATTAAATAACCTAAATCAAAGAATAAGTAAGGAATCGGAACTGAATTCTGAGATACTGATGCTGAGACTTCAAAGGGGCTTAATGTTAGTGAGGTAATTCCCTGCAAATCTTAATTTAGATTAATATCCATAAATATGTCTTTATATTAAATATAAAGTGTATTGATCCTACCTGACGTACACAGTCAGTTGATACTGTGTCCCTCCTGCCTCCCCCTCCACTCTGTACTGCCTCCAAGCCTGTACTTCCCATCCCAGGTTTGTTTGTTAAAAAACCCAAGACTTGTCCACACACAGTCACTGCCTTTTTGTAATCCAGCAGTGCTCTGTTCTTCTAAACTACGAAGAAAACAGTCACACTCGCTTTCCACGTGAACTTCTACCAACGAACACTGACTCCATATAATGGAGCAAATGAGATGCTCCACATCCTACAGGATACCTGCATGTGCTCACACAGGGAGAACTAAAGGTGCACAGCAAAGTTCTGCAATCTCTGGTGTCTTGTGACCTCTAAAAATACAATATATGGCATCCCAGCCCTGCCTGTTCAACCTCACAGACGTCTTCCAGCAACGAGTTACAGGACAGAGGAGTGTGTTGTGCCACAGACGGCTCAGGAACTCTAACAGGTCACATTACCAAGGCAATTATGTTAATTTTAAGTCATAACAACTTAGTTTTCCAACATAAAATGAGCAAATACTGATTATTTTCAGTATAATCATTTTGAGTCACTGATAAGAGAGAAAAGGATTCAAACCTTGTGAGCTCAGGCTGGGACCAACACAGAGAACACACAGTCATGGACAGCACTGCTCTGCTGAGGCTCTGCCAGGAGACTCCCAAAGCCACAATAAAATCAACACTGGCCTACGGCATCCAGAGAGCTGGGCATGCAAGTCTTGGAGCTTGGATTCCAAAACTGAATTTTGAACAGAGAAATCCAAGCGGTCACCCACCCTGGCAGAGCAGCTCCAGCGATGGCCAGCATCTGGGACTCGGGCTGTGAGGTTTCACCTGACAGACACACAGCAGTGGCACGTGAGCCTCGCTGGAAGGGAACCCTGTGCTGGTTTGCCAAGAGACATCAATTCATCCCATTGATCTACCAAGCACCACTGCCAGCCTTGGCCACAGAGCTGCTGCTGGAGAGGGAGAGCACTGACCCACTAATGCTTGCATTAGCCTGCTGCGTGGCTGTGCCAGCATCTGCACGTACGATTCACGCGCCATGGCTGGGTGGACCAGCCAAAACTATCTGGGACATATTCTATTAGAGATGATATTGCTTTTGCTCCAACAAGCAGTAACTCTATTGAGAGTGGCTAATTCAATTTTCCCCATCTTATCAGATTTCTTTTTAATGAAACTGAACAATAGTTTCATTTGTTATGTTATTAGTTTTCCCAGTGGTAGCAGCAAGACTAACTCGGTTGAAAGCTAAACAACAGCGTTGTGCCAGTGTTGACTGTTTATCATCACCATGTGCCAGCTTCATATTGCAAAGTTGCCTTAGTCCATTCTTTTTTGTTTGCTTGCCATCCATGGGGATTCGCAGCTCTGAGGTCATCTTCCTGCTCCATCTACTTTGTGGATTAGCATGTACATGTATCTAAGTACCAAGCCCCTGAAGGGATCTGAAATTATCTGGGATGTCACAGTGATAATGGGATACTCAGACTGAAATAAAACAATTTTTTTTTTTTTTGGCTGAGGAGGAGGAGGTGGAGAAATTATCATCTTATATGTTCATACTTGCAGTTCTTGTTAAATAAATATCTTGCAGCATAGACTATACAGGTTTTCATCTGAGAGAAAAATATCCAAATCCTCCTGTTGTGTTTATCAACTCAAAACCCTTTCATCAATTAACCTCCAGAGGTGCTCAAAAAAAAGTTTCTATTCCTTCAGTTAAATTCCTGCTGCTTCAGCTGATTTATCACATTACAAAGACCTGCACTGTGTTGGTGTTTGCAGGGAAATTGTATTGAGAAGGCAGGCTCATTTGCATGATGCTTGCTGAGACTTTTTTTTAGCTCTCTTTACCTTTAGAGAAATGTTTTGTTTGATCCATGTATTTAATGGTGGTGAGAAAAGGAACCTGCCAGCCTCTGCATGCTAAACCCTATAGCACATTAATTCAGAGGAATGGCCCGGAATACATAAAGCAGTCACCTGGACTGAGCTCCCAAATGTCTCAGCTCCCTTTGTCGTGGCAGAGATCCTGATCCAAACCTAGAGGGAAGGGCTACTCCAGAGTTGCTTGTCAGGCCATCTTTGCAGGGCTGCCCAAAGCCAGAACAGGCTCAGGTCACAGAAGGGACCAAAGGCACCACCTCAGCTGCCCACCCCAGCATAGGGGGTAAATGGACTCCCTGGCCTTTGGGTACCACCTGGTTCCCATCCTCGCCCCCTGATCTTCAGCACATAAGATGCTTCCGAGCCTCTGCCTGCTCATCTCCAGTGAAGGCTGCACCCACGAGAAGCAGGGGCAGAGCTGCTGCTCCCAGGGAAAACACACACAGTGGCCATGGGGGCCATGAAGGGTCAGCTGAAGGGCTTGTTCTACAATTGCTAGCAGGTAGAAGCTGAACAGTGTCAAGTTTGTTCTTGTTTGTGTAGTTTTTTAAACAGCCTCAGCTGCTTTTCATGACCAAACTAGAGTGAATTCTATCCTGCTCGGATTACACAGAACAAGCAGAAGCAATCAAAGATCCACTTGAATCTCAATATCTCTCTGCTTTTACAGCATTTACCAAGACTTGAATATTCTTGCTTGGCCGTGGCTAAGCTAGAGCAAGAGCCAGAAGCCCCCAGCACCAGCTTTGCTGTGCAGCTGGCGCACCCTGACCACTGCAGGAGCCTCAGCAAAAAACTGGGTTTTGAACCCAACAGCCCAGCAGTGTCTGGGGTTTGACATGATCTTTGTGTGCTTATTGGATCTTGCTCCGTGACTGCACCACCTGGAATGCCAAAAGCTATAAGAGTTGCTTTGCTGCCTCTTGGGTGATTTGCAGTGGCCAGAGAGTGCCCAACTCACACAGAGCAGCCACATACATCTTCAGTGCTCCCTGAAGCACAAGTCACCTTGATCCTGCTTGGCACTACACCCTTGCCCTCCTAGGAACAATAGTCTGACATAATTTCACCTTAGAGCTGAAATGGCCTGTTGTAATTCTTGTTCACCCTATCCAGAAAAATACAGAGGACTCCAAACATGACCACAGTAACAGACTTGCCCCACTCCCAAGACTGAAATTATTCTACAAATAAATAAACTGAACAATTATAACAGGAATACTAAGGCGTTCAGCAAATGTTCAATATTAAAGGTACTTAAATATTTATTCCTGAAGCTAGACTGGAGCTCACAGTGTGCACATTTAAAAAAAATTATTATTTGCATTACAATAGCACCTGGGAACCCAGTCACAAATAGGGCCCTATTGTACAAACACTGAGCAAAAAAAGACAGTCTCAGAAAAGCTTTTACACTAAAAACAACTGCGCAGTAATTTCAGCTACACGCTATTTCATTCCCAGGGCTGAGCTCCTAGTGTTCAGCTGCAGGAGACAGTAAATATATTCTTATTTTGAGCAGCCCACACATAAATTAAAAGCACAAGGACTCTATGCATCACTGGCCAGCTCTCACCTATCATAATCCCTCATTGTTTCATGTGAAACAGCAAAGCAGAGACCATTTGTAGCATGCTCCAGGCAAATAAATTGCAATTGTAACACTGTATTTTACATATAGATATATCAAATATTTTTAGGTATTTGAACACTAAATCTGGGGAGGTTTTTTAAAACCTCTTCAATTCTGAGGGTGGTACAGATCAGTATGTTTCATGATTGATTAATTATAAATCTGTTGCAATGTGGTGTTTACTCACAAAACACACTGGGCCACACTGGTTATAAACTGATTTTTCTTATGGCTGAGTAATAATTAAAAACAAATAAACGACCCATTCCAGAGCAGGACATACAGGGATGTATCACTGTCTGTACCCTGTCCCTAAACTGGGCAGGTTCCAGTTTAGGCTGGTTAGGGAAGATGAAAATAACAGCTTGGAAATGTAAAACACAGTCACACAAAATAAACCCCAAGATGTGGAAGCACTGTCTTCTCGTAGCTGAGTAGATCATTTAAAAAGTATAAATACAAAAACCTGTCTCTGTAGTTCTGAAGAAACAACCTGTGACCAATAAATCAGAAAGCTGGGTATCTTCTGCTTACTAGCAGAGCCTACCAAACAACTATGCAGTGAAATGTTCTAATTGCACTTAGATTTTAATGTTAAAGCCCATTTCCATAATTTCAGTGGATCTTTACAACACCATTTAATATTTGCCAATGAAGTAAATGAGCTGCAAGTAGCATTCACAGATGGTTCATGTTTTCCATTAAGTCTGCAAGCTAAGATTTTCTTTGTTTACAAAAAAAAAAATAGTTGAATGCCTTGGATAAATCCCATGAAGGGGAGCCTTATCCTAAGTGGTAATTAATATTAATAAATAATTCAGAGGCAGCCTGAACACCTCGCAACACCTACAGGTGCCAGAGAGCCCCACCATGAAGATAACATGTTTATCTTACAATGGAAAACAAAATCTTGGTCAAGCAAGGAGTTTTGTGACAGTCAGGCTGCTTTCTAAGCCAGAAGTCTGGGGTGCAACTGCATTTATCTTTAGGTTTAATGAACCAAAGCACTTCAGACTAAACTGGTAAGGGAGAGAAAAAGCCTGTTTCTCACATGCTCAAACCCATCTTCTGGGTTTCTCCTCAGATCTGCTTGAGATTAGGGAAGCAGCTCTCCCAGGGATTTTTTTTCTGTTTCTGTTTTTATAAGAATAACTTATATCAGCATAAATCTAGACTTGTCAGCTCAGAAATGTTCCAAAGAAAAATATCTGTCTTTTCCTTTCTGCTACAGGTTTTGCTTTACTTTTATTTATACAGCAAGCGTTCAGTGTTGCAGTATTTGAAGTGGCATCATCCCAACATACTAACCAGTTTAAATTATATTGACCCAGGGTTCCCACAGCAGCTATTGATTGATCACAGTATGACTTGAGCAGAAAAGGAGAAGAAAGGTCAAAACAATGATGATCTTAAAGCCGTACTTGTGTTCACATGTCTATCCTGTATGTGAATACAGAGCCCAGCCTACAGCTTAGAGTGCTGTCTGAAAGTACCAAAATACACAGGCATTAAATCCAACTTGCTCATGCAACAGGGAAAATTGAACCACATCACCAGAACCGAATATACACTGTTAATGCCTGACTGGCAAGAAGTCACTTAGCCAGGTGGTTTTGACCTGCTCTGTTTTATAATTTGTTTTCCAGTATTAACACAGTGCTGGGAACAAGGAACGCATTGTCACTTCCAATTCCTATTTTTGTGCTACCCTGGTTTTGAGCTATTAAAAAAAAAGGGAGCAGGAGGGGGGTGGTTTAGGAGCAGAGATGCGCACACACACACTTGAAGGAAAGACAGGATGAGGTCCTACTGCCAAACTCAAGAGTGTTGAGCTTCTGTTCCAGCACGGGGTACCTGAACTTCCCAAGGGATTCTTTACAAAGCCATTCTTCTCAATAGCTCCTTGGCTCTGAAGCAATAGCTGTATGCAAAGAGAACCAGCAGTGGTGCAGCGCAGAGCATTTACGCTGTAATAGTACAAGCAACAACATCCTGATGGTTGTTTACCTCTAATGCAAACTGCTGCTCAAGCACTGCGTTGCTGAGCACTCACTCGCTGCATAAGCGCCCTGACATCCCATTAAAGTTCCTGGTCACAGTGGCCAAATAAGCTTCTTTACACAAAATAAATCTTCACACCCCCCCCACCACTCCCAACAAGACCTGAGTTTCAGGCTAGAAGGGATTGTATTTTTCAAAAGTATTTGAGTTTAAATACTAACATTTTTAGCAGGAGAAAGAAAATCAGCACTAACTGATTCTGGAATCACAGGAACCCCGTCACAGGTTTCAGAAGCACCAATTTAGATGTGCAAACTCAAAATCTCTTCAAGATTATTAAAATTTTGGGGATATATCAGAATTAGGCAGCACAAGCATAGCAGGTTCAGCCCATATATCTTGAAACTAAATCAGCTACACAGGTACACAGTTTCTGAGAGCACCAGGCTCACAACAACCATCTTAAAAGCACAAGGACCCCAACACAGTCCCTGTGCATTTACAAATCCTCTATATGATAACATACTTAAAATTCACCCCACAACCATTTCAGCGAGAAAAGGTGAACATAAACCATCAGATATGGACACTCTTAACCCCGGGGGCAGCATAAATTCCATACAGTTCTCCTCCACTCTATTTTAGTGCCTGTGTAAATACTCTTTGCCTTCAAATGAAACACGTGCAATGAAACCACAAAACCTCATTAAGTAGTGCTGGTTCCCGGCATCACTTCAGACAATTGAAAACCTCAGCAACTCGGGGATTGCCTGGTATGTTTTCTCCTAAACACAGTTTGAAGAACTGTGAGGACACGGCACCTGGTGATCCTGCGGTCTGGTCCTGAGTCATCACTGAGACATGATAACTTCGGGGCCCATTTCCACGCTGCATTGATAGCTCTGGCTCAGTATGAGGCATATTTAATGTGATGGCTTGCACTCCAAGTCTAGGCTTGCAACACTGCCACATGTTTTCCATCCACGCTTCCCCTGCCTGTGGCCTACAAGCAATCATCACCTTCCATCAGCAGGGGAAGGTTCAGTGAGCACAAGCCTTCCCTGGAGCACACATGGTCAAATAATTCAGCCTGGAGACACACGTTTCTGTAGGATATGCCTTCATTGCTGCTGTCAGCGTTCCCTTCAGCAGCATCAGGGGCTAGGTACCACCTAAAAGACCCCCCAACATCACATAAACCCCAGCTGCTACCACTGAATTAGAAGAGAGATTAAGATCCCCTCAAGTACAGAGAGAGAAAGCAGAGTGGCGCTTGGGAGGGAATTTTCAAACCTTTTCACCCTCAGTGGGTGGGTGTACACACATACACAATCCTCTTCTCTTCCTCTTAAAGCAATGCAGTAGATCCTCTGGGGGTATTTTCTTGGCAAAGTTGCACTTCTGTTGCTGGCTGGAAGTCTGCTGCACCAGTTAAGAACTTCTATTCCAATGCAGGAACACAGCTGACCCATCTTAACGCCCCCTCCTCCCTCTGGATTCACAGCTGGTTGCTTTGGATTTTGTTGCCCTCTTACAGAACTTACTTGGCACCTCCCAGCCAAAGCAAAGAGAGCCTATCCTGTGTTCTTGCCCTGAACTATCCCTTGAAGTTTCTAATCCAATTACATGGAAGTGACACCCCACCCAGAATCAGGGCAGGTTTGGGCCAACAAATCCTTCCGCTGGATGATCCTACATCCCAAACAGACAGTCTAAGTTATTAACTCACTAAAACCACAGGGATTGAGCCCTACTTGAATAACACACACGTTGCAAGGGGCTGGTATTAAGGGTACGATGAAGTGCTGCTTGTCTGCCACAAGAGAGGCGGTTCTGCTGCCCTGCGAGGAAAGGACCTGAGCAAACAACCAAAGCCCTCCACTGAGGCTGACCCAGACATCCTCAGGCAGCAGCTCATGGCTGGGCACACTGCACAGTGCTGTGCACGAGGCACATGCACCACACCATGTGCAGATCCATTTAAACCCTGGAAAACAGTTGGCTTTGTGCCCTGTGCTCCTCACCTGTGCCCCGGAAGGTTGTGGTGCAGCACTACACTTCACTGTCAGCTGACCATGTATAAACACACCACCTATTTGTAAGGACTAAAGGTGCATTTATCGCACCATAAACTTTTTTTTTCCCCAAGTATTATTTGAAACTCACTGTTTGCAAGTAACTTCTAATTTATAATTTATATAAGCATTATGTTCTATTAGTTGATTAAATCACTTAATCCTCAATTATCGCACCTTCCTCAGCCATCATTTCCACCCCCCCTCCTCCCTGGTTGCTTAGATGAGCCTCCCTCAGCCCACAACCTTATTGTTCCTACTCTCACAACCCTATTCCCTCTTTGTCCAGATGAACCTGCCCAATTCCATGATACTGACACTGCTCGAAGTGTTCCACCACGGTGCTGATGCCCCTTTGTGGCAGGTCAGCCTTGGCTGCTGGTGAATGCCCACCCAGCCCCCTCTCATTCCCCATCCTCAGCAGGAAAGGGGAGATAGAAACACAAAACTTTGGGAGTAAAAACGAGAGCTCTTGCCAGTCACCATCTCAGGCAAAAAACCCCTTGTTTTGGGGAGTGAATGGGATTAATTTTAGTCATTGCCAATTAAGAATAGGATGGTGAGAAACAAAGACAAACACTAAAATACCTTGCCTTACATATTCCCTTTCTTCCCAGGTTCAAACTCCCTCCTTCAGCCACCAAATCCTCCACCTGTTCCCTATTCAGACCCAGCACTGGGACTGAGATTTTGTTCATCCCTCTCTACAAAAGTTGCAAGTAGAGCAAATAGAGGCTTGTTTCCATCAAGTAACATTCACTCACACCATTTTTTTCTTAAGGCACAAACACCTTCACAGCCAAAATACTTTCCTCCCAAAAAAGAAAAAAGCATTGTGACCTCCATGGCTTCCCCCTCTCTGAGCAATGACCCAACAACCACCACACTACTCACAGGAGCAGAAACTCTGCTGCAGGATAAGCCTCTCCTTAACACCCTGCCCTTTGCCAGCAGCTTTGCTTTGTTAGGAGATCCACCCTGAAATGGGCCTGGGAGGCAAAAAAAACCCACCAGGTGTAGCCACTTTCAGGCTTTTATCTCACAAAAAACAGGTGTAGCCAATTCCAGGCTTGTGTCTTACTCCCTGACCAACAGTAAAATGAACACTGCGAAGGGAGGACAAAGTCAAAAAAAAGAATAAGAGAAAATCCGAGACTGCTTGAAAAATGTGTAGTTTGCTGTTTTAAAATAATTTGGAGAAAAAAAAAGAAAAAGAAAAAGAAAAAAAGTCATGCATGTAGCATAAACCTAATTCCAGTATGAGACAGTGTCCAGGTGTTTCAATTAACATAATTACAAGTCTACCCACTGAGCTGAATTTCACAGGTGAAGGCAATCTCTGATTTAGTGTCTCATAAAATAAAATAAAATAATAAAATAAGTTCATTCTGTTTGAGTGATAGTATGCGGCTACAAACATTTTAGGTTATTGCATTTTACATGAATCTTTGTCGGTGTTTTTATCGTGCAACTAAAGAGTGTGGCCAGAATGTGAGATGCTCTATAACAAACCTGGGATATACAACAGCTCCTTAAGTACTGGGGACTTGGCTGAAGAGCTTTTGAGTTTTAAAGAAAATATTTTTCTGTAAAGCAGCTGCAGAAAATCAGCTGGTGACCTGTTTCTGACATACACTCTGCTGTATTTCCCAGCATCATTTAAAGCACCACACAACTGAAATAAGAAAGTGGGAAACAAGGATATATGATAATTCCTGCTCCTGAGCCAGCCAAACTGCACAAGAATTATTTTTTTTATTTGTTAATGCTAAGCCCATTAAAAAAATAAAAATTAAGTCTCCCAGCTTTCAAGTTTGAATATTTAGTTTAAACTAGTAAAATACTCTACTTCTGGGCTACCTTTTCAACAGCAGTTTCTGGACCAGAGGATCTCTGGAGGACATTTCTTCTGTAGTGCACAGGGGATTGGGAACAGTGTACAGGGGGGTCAGGTTTGTGTTATCCAGCCCTCCAGCTCTTTAGAGGGCTGGGCCATGACTTGTGTGTGGACATGCTGGGAAGAAGACTGGTTTAAGTTTTCTTCATTTATAAATATAATTTCATGACTATAAAAAGGGACACTGCAACTGTTTATCTTGGAGGTAGGGAGAGCACAGCGTTGTTGACCTCTTTTCCAAATTCTTCTTTACAGCCTAAGTGCTGTAGAATGAGGGAACACCTCCGTTATTTTTCCTAGTCCTTGAAACACCACTGGTGCCAATGGATTTGGCAAAGGCTGGGAAAAACACAGCAACGTTCCAGCAGGAAAAAAGTTTGCTTTTCCCCATGCCATAATAGCAAAGTACATTTTTTTCTGCAAGAGTTGACAGTGAATATTCTGATCATGTATATAATGTGTATGCCGGTGAGGGATGTTGGGATAGGAGAGCAGTGGGTGCTCCTGGGGCTGTTGGCTGCGTTAACAGGGTTAGAATGGCCTGATCCTGCTGCTTTTCCGCTGACAGAATAACCTCACTTTCTACCCCTGTGCAAGGCTGGCTCAGCTCAGACCAGAGAGATGCTGCTCCCTGTCTCCCACAAGGAGAAAGAGAAAATGTAACCCCACCTGGTTTACAGCTTTGCTTTTGTTTGTTTGTTTTTTTAAAGTTGGTACTTTGAACTGAGGTTGTTTTAAGTGTCTGGAACCCAAGGGAGAAGAAGTGCAGAGACAAATTACCCTCATTGGCAAACACAAATTTTAGGTGCCTGAGCTGAATGCTCTTCTTGTGTGCAGTCAGTGGCTAAACAAACCCAGATTTGTTCCAGCAGGAGATCACCCAGAAATGCCCGGTGCTGTAGGCAAAGAACCACAGCTCGGTATCTCAGAAATGGTGTTAAATGTGTTTTGCTGACTCTTTGGCCCTTTCTGACTTGACTCAGCCCAAACCTGCGTTTGAGGAAAGTGAATGAAAAGTGATGCCCCTCTCATAGCCAGGAATTTTGTTACTTATGAAATGGGGTATTTAAAACTGCTTAGAGCAGCCAAGTATAATTATTCAATTTGAATTCTTACTAAATTAGGTGCTTATGAAGTTCAGGGACAGCAGCATGGCAGGAGACCCAGATTCAAGCCTGTCATTCCTCTATACCCCCATTTTTTTATTTCTTCGTATTTAAAGTACTTAATTAATCTATACAGAGTTTTTAATACAATACAGTTGATTAACGCTAGTAATTTCAGTGCCTTTTTAATATAACAAATCTCTTCTGAGAAATGTTCCCAGTTAATGATCTGTGTCATTTTTTAAAGTTTGCCTTCTGACTAATTTTAGTGGAAATATCATTAAATTCTTCATTATACTTATTTATAGCAAGGGCTGAATTGGATTTTAGATGTTATGATTTTACCATAATAAAGGCCTACAGCCCTCAAAACACACCCTTCTGCCTGCTTTTGGAGCTCTAACATGAAGTGGGTGGCTCCCCAACAGGAGGCTGTAGCAGGTGGGGGTCAGTCTGCTCTCCCAGGCAACCAGCACTAGGACAAGAGGGCTTAAGGTGCACCAGGAGAGGTTTAGGTTTAGGCTGGACATCAGGAAGAAGTTCTTTATAGAGGGATGGTTGGGCACTGGAATGGGCTGCCCAGGGAGTTGGTAAAGTCACTGTCACTGTGCCTGCATGTGGCACTTAGTGCCAAGCTGTAGTAAAGAGGGTGGTGTTCGGTCAAAGGTTGGACTTGATGATCTCAGAAGTCTTTTCCAAACTAGTTGATTCTGTGATTCTGGGAACATGCCCCTTCTGTGGGGTGGGTGAGTGCTGGCATGTCTCTGCTCTTTCCCCACAGCCATATTCCTAATGACCCTTTGTCCTTCTCTGTTCCACATGCAGGGGTACATTTGCTGGCTCTTCTGTCCCTCTACCCAGCACAGAGGCTCCTTGCTGGGCTTGTGCCAGGGGCTGAGCGGCACAGGACATCCCAAAGGGCTTCGGTCAGAGATCCAAAAGCCACCCCAGTCGGTGAGCACAGCACAGGCACAGTTTGACTGCTGGCCACAAGAAGACATTTCCTGGCCAGCCCCTGCCTTGCTCTGGAGGACAGTGATGGTTTGAGGAGGGGTGGGGCAGGGACAGGACACCAGTCATGGATTTCACTACCAGAACTTTTATCAACAGGCTCTCCCTAAGCCCTTTTATCTTTTCAGTTGGCTCAGAAATAAGACAAACAATACTATGTTTCAACCATGTATTTTTCTAATAATATTGTTTTCACCAGCTCTACTGTAAAGGAACATGAAGTAAATATTGGCCTCTGCTTTTTAAACAGGAGTGTTGGGGGTTTATTTATTTTTGTATGCAGAGTGTTTTTTCTCCTCCTGAACAAAGCAAACACTCGGATAAGCGGGTTGGTTGTGCTTCAGGGTCAGGGTTCTGTGCAGGAAGGGCAGGTGGAAATGCCAGGAGCGTCGCCACGTTCCCCCTGTTCCACCTGGGAGCTCCACCAGAAGGAGCAGAGATGACAGCATTGACCTCGGTCATGGGAACTGTAGTGTGTTTTATCCATGCCTGTGGTCCTTCAGGGTCCCACACCATGAGAAAGAGGAGAGCTGCTGGTGTGTGGGATGCAGCTTGGCCCCCCCACGTCCCCTCCCTACCCCAGGGAAGACCCCTGTGTCCCCAGGTGTCACCTGCGCAGTGGCCTTGGCTCATTCTTCATTTCATTCAAGGGCTCTCCTGTCTGCTCCTGCTTCTTCTTCATTCCCAGCCTCTTTTCTGAGGCTCAGGGTGCTTCTGAGGATGGGAAGCCGGGCACAGAGGGCAGGACAGGTTGCTCGGGTTCTGCTTCAAACCACTGTGAAGATGCTGAATGTGCCAGCTCGGCCTCCCTTGCCTGGCACAGCCAAACTCCAGAGGTTTTGCACCCTGTAGTAAGCAAACTGGACTGGAGAGATAGCTGGGCCAGGGTCCAAAGGACATCAGCAGAGCGGAGTCAGGCACGGGCACAGCTCTGGGGGAAATGTGGCTGTTGTGGCCAGTAGGAACGTACGCCGTCATCACATGGATTCTGCATTTCTGCACATGAAAAATCTCAGCGTCTTCCTTTCCTTCTGATCACTGTACTGGACACGGCACAATGTTTTTCGCACCATTATATTAGATCTCGAATTAAGGCAAGTTCCTTGTTAGGGAGCGAGGGCTTGGTTGGTTGGATTTTTTTAATTGCTACTTTTAAATTCTACTGAAACAACAAGTAAACAAATAAAAAATTCATTAGAGAGAGGCGGCTCAACTTAGATGAAAGTTTTACAGCACATAGCTCTGCTTTCAAAAGCAGAAAATCCAGTCACCGGGTCATTAGCGCAGCATGCAGCACCACAGAAATGAGGAACATTAGAACTCGTGTCGTTTGCAAGATTTACTAATATTTCAGTGTCTTAACAGCAACGTTTCAGCCTAAAAGCTTCCCAAAAGGCACTTAAACATTTGAAATAGCAGCTCCAAATGGCCGCGGATGCATTTACTCATTACAAGCATATTTAAAACAATGCATTTGGGCTGGCTTCTCACAACTTTGGGGCTACTGTGGGAAGGCAGGGAGAGGGCACGAGGAATATTCATTCCTTAGTTTTACCCCTTTGCAAGGGCAGCCAGAGCTGGGCAGCTCCCCAGCATGTGTGGAACGGCAGCGCCGGAGGCGCTCGCGGGAGTCGTTGCACGTACAGATTACATTTTAGTGTTCGACTGTGAAGATTCCCCCAAAGAAGCTAATGCTGATTACGATCCTGCCTTGATAGCTTTGCTTCTTTGAACATGTCAAGTTAATTTCATGCTGAATAAGGAGAAAAACTTACGCCTGTCACAGTGCTAGATATCCGTCAGGGGCTAAGAACAAAGGCTTTAAAACCCAAATGACGACGTTTGCCACATGGCTTGGCTACAAAGAGCGAAATGGAAATGCCTTTGTGCTCTTCACAACAGAGATGACCCTTCCTTTGGAAGAGGACGTGGCTACAGAGGGGCCCATTGCCATGTAAAGGGGCTTTGCATCAAGCCCTGCAGCCCTGGTGGAGGCTCTCCCTGGGGAAGACGGCCCTGCAGGGGTTTTGGGGGCTGCTCCTCTGCCTGTCCCCCCCTTTTTCCCAGGTTTCTTCTGCAAGTTCCTTCAAAATGAGCCCAAAGGGACTCCTGTCTTTTAAACTCTGGTTAATATACTGAGAGAGTATGAATCTTTGGGGGGTTTCTTTGGTCTTTTATTAGTTTTGTTGGGTTTTTTCCCCCAGCTCCAGATCCTGTGTTATGCTCTTTAAAGCTTTACTTGCAGTTTGATCTTCTCAGTCTCCTTGTTTCATATTAGACATTGTAAAAAGAAAAAAAAAGAGAGTTTAAAAGGAAAAACAAAACAAAACAAAAAAAGTCACCCCACTGAGTTGAGTTATTTAAGCAAACTGCTTCTCCTGGATCAAATACAAAAATAAGGTCTCAGAAAACCTTCATAAGCTGCACCATAGGAAAGCAATTACTGCTGAAAACAGTGCAATCACAGTTGATGCCTTTTAAAAGTGATCTTTAAAACTTTAGTAATATTTCCAGTAAAGCCATCTTAGTTGCAAGCAACTCCCTCATACAGGGAGAAGTCCCAGAAGTTTTGCAGGTGCCCATCATGGGGAATTTCCCAGACCTCTGCAGGGTCCATCATGAGGCTTTTTGGGTTTTAAGTTAAACCCTCTGAAAGATGGATGGCCTGTTGTGAATGAGGGCATGAAGGGTACTTCACTAACAGCAAAAAGTCTTCTGCATTGTTTTGTATTACTCTTTAGCATGTTTCTTTTATTATTATGCAAGGAAGGATTGTCCTATGGGTGTGTAGCAAGTTACTGGCAATTTTTCTATTTAGAGGAAGATAATTAAAACTGACTTGAAGAGCTAAGCCTCTAAACTTCCTGACAAGACTGTTGGGTTCTTTCTCCTACAACAGTCTTTCTCCTTTTTCTCCACATTATCATCAAATTCACAGAAGAGTTGCTTTGCTTTCACAGTTGAGATTGCAGGAAAATTCACTTTTCAGTTCCTCTAAAATAACCTACCTAGGCTGGGTTATTATACAAAATGTTCAGGAAAGCATAAGGTCGAAAAACATTCCATTCATTTGTCCTGTGTGTGTAGGAGCGCAACTCAGAATGAGAAACGCCTCCGTTCCATGTCTTCTTCAAGGTCAAATTGATCTTTGAAGGCTGCAAGAGAATTCCTGTATGCAGAAATATGGGGAAAGGGAGTGAGCCACCTCCCATTCCACACTGCAGGGAAGGATTGGCACCAGAGATGGGAGAGCTGTGACCCCACAGGGCTGGACCGTGCCTTTTCATTTACCAGGACAGCTGGCAAAGAATTGCAGTGGCTCCTCCACGGCCCAGCACCTGGCACTGTGGCCTTACCTCAAGGCAGCCAACACAAGGGGATCAGAGGGCACCGAGCCCCTGCAGGTGCCCAGCCTGTGCCCACCTGCAGCTGGCACTGTGGCCTTACCTCAAGGGAACCAACACAAGGGGATCAGAGGGCACCGAGCCCCTGCAGGTGCCCAGCCTCTGCCCACCTGCAGCTGGCACTGTGGCCTCACCTCAAGGGAACCAACACAAGGGGATCAGAGGGCACCGAGCCCCTGCAGGTGCCCAGCCTCTGCCCACCTGCAGCGTCCTGGAGTGGCTCTCCCTCGTCAGAGCTGCCAGCTCGGAGTTCCCTTCTCAGACAGCTCACTGTGACGTCTTAATAACCCTGAGATGGCTGAATTAGTGTGTCTGATTATGTATTTATTATTTGTTGTGTTAGCTGGTTAATAAATTACACTTCTCCTTAATTAATTATCCATCAGCCAGAGACTCAGCTCTGTTAAGTGCAAGTTCCCAGTTTAAGCCAGGGGAAGGCTGGAGCAACTCCAGGGTGGGTTTAATTGCTCCAACGTGCAGCTTCCCAGGGCCCATTTGCTATAAAATCTCAGTGTTCCCTCCTGCTGCGTGCCCAGGACAGGGAGGACAGTTGTGGATTCTCCTACACTGGCAGAGTTTTCAACCAAAAAGCAAATGCCTTCAGTGATTTCAAAACTCTGATTGTCTGCCAATGAAACTACGTGGTGTTAGTTCTGTGGCCCCTTAGGTCATGGAAATACGATGGGCAAGGACCAAAGCAAAGCCAGGCTGTGACACATGAAAAGATACCTTCTTGTCCCAAACCAGCCTTTTTCTTGGCTCGTTCTGAAATCCTGACATTCTCTCTCCCTGCTAAAAAAGGTTTAGCTCTAACTTTGACAAATGTATCAATTTGTGTTTAGATATCCATTCCTGAATTTACAGGAAACAGATCATCTTGGATGCTTTGATGCTCTGGGCTGAACAATGCAAGTAAGCACAAAAAAATAAAATAAAATAAAAAAAAAAATTCAAATTTAAACCTTTGTTTCTTCCCTGGTTAAAATACACTGTTGGTATGTTGAATGCTTGTGCTTACACAAAAGAGAAGTGAAAAGTTTCACTTTTAATGCTGTCTGGTTTTCTGCAGGATGTTCACAAACACCAGAGACCTCATGACTTCTCCTTTCATCAGCCTTAAGGTTATTTAAAATTCCTAGGCCCTATTCACTCAGCAACCTGCCTTCCTTTACCTCATTGTTAAGTTCCCTCTGCAGACCTACAGAACTACCAACACATTTTCTCTTTTTCCATTATCCTTTTTTTCCCTCATCCTTTTTCCCCCCCCTCTTTATTTATTTTTTATCATCTTTAGAAGCAGTTCTGACAATATGTAGAAGAAAATGAAGTTTAGGAGGGAAGTTGGAAGAGAGAAGAACTTTCATATTTGTGGGGAAAAAAGTGCAGAAACCTCACAGTAAAAAACCAAGTTGGGACTGTCCTGTGTCAATGATCCAGTCAAACGAGCTGGACCATACCCCTGTGGGTGACTCCAGTCTCCTAAAACCCCGAGTGTGCTTTGTGCAAAACAACTCGAAAACACCAGAAGATTTTTATTAAAATAAATCAACCAGCATCTGGGGACTTTGGGATAATCCAGGCTGCAGATCTCCCACCCGTTTGGGGCAGATCAATGCTAACCACGGTATCTGCTGGTAGGTAATTCCTTCTGACCTTCAGCAGGAGTAAGTTACTTGGTTTTCACTTCCCCAAATCTCCAGTTGCCTTACAGGAATTCATTTTACTGGGGATTTAATTCTTAGGGCGTTCCAGCAATGACATCCTATTTTCTTGTCTCTAATCCTACGTGGGCTCCAAACAGGTGGAAAAATTCTACCCAGCGGTGACAGGATCAGTCTGACTCAATGACAAAGAGACAGACAACTAGGGGAGAGCACAAATTTGCATGTATTTCCATTATTTTGGCACTGGGCAAAACAAGTTCTCTATTGACTTCCCCTCAAAGCCACCGAGAATAAAGCTATAAAAGAAGATTATCAAAAAGTAGGCCATGTTGCTCTGCTTATCATATTCATGTTGCCACTTCTTATTTTCCAGAGGCAGGAGATTTCCAGGTGGATTCAGAGAGGATGGCTGGGACAGCACACCGTGGGGACGGGTGCCTCCCTCTTAATCCCGGCGCACAAATGATGTCCTCACGCACCAAGGGTTATACACGGTTCGTGCCATAAAAAACAGGCCTTAGGGGACAACATTGGGTGAAAACAGGGGCCGATGTTGAATTTTCATGGTGTGGCCCGACAGAGGGTCATGCTTTAAAAATACAAAAATAAAAAACCCCCCGTGTATCAGAATCTAGAGACATCCCCCAGGAATTGCTTGTCTCTCCAGCAGAATTCACCAGCTGTAGCAACATGCATATTTCTCTCTCTATTCTTAGTGCATGAGAACTGCCAATAAAAGCTGCTTTTCGGCTTCACGGATAAAACTATTTTTTCCTTCTCTTGCTTGCTGTTTTCTCCTGAAAGAACTTTGTTTGCTTTTTAACTGTGGAGCAACGGGGCTCCAGATCTTTCAAATCTGTGGTGAAACTTCAGTTCCACAGCTCGTCGGCTGAACCTGTAATTTAACAATGTCTGTACTCCCAGGCCATTATTCTTCTCAAATAACAGGGAGTTGGATCGTTGCCCTTCTGGGTGAACATCAAAAGTCGTGTCCAAGAAGATGTGAAGCAGAGCTTCTAGAAGGGTAAAGGTGAGGACAGCAGAGGCACTCAGAGCTGCCAGTGCGACTGCTGACTTCATTAACAAGGTGGCAATTCAGTGGGTGGCGAAATCAAACAGAGGTGGGAGTGGGAGAGCCACGATCTCCAGTGCTTTCTCAAGCACTGCAGAGCTAAGCTATCACCTCTCACTTCAACATCTGACAGATTTCATTTTATAAGTCAGGCACCTCAAAAGCTTGACTTTCATTTTAAAACCCTTGGTAAAGCCTCCCTCCTAATAATAACGTTCTACTTTCTGCTTTATAAACCACCAGAAAATCCATATGTTTCATGTTAATCTTCTGTTGAAAACACCTTGACTTGAATATCCTTTCAGAAATTTTGTGTGTGGTTACACGTTTCCAACCTTAGAAATTCTCATTTTGGAGACCTGCATCAGAGGGCAGGTTTAAATCCTAGTTTAAAAATTATGTGCTGTGCTGGAGGTCTAGATAGTGGACTCTTCTTTCCTACCAACCAGTTTCTATTTAATTGTTATTTTGATCCCTTCCCACCTCTCGCTTTCCACTGTTGTGAGTAACTGCTTTTTATTAGGAAGCAACAACAAAAAATTAGGTTGAACTCTGTCCCCCCGTTGGGGGCCTTGAAACTTTGTGGCCTCTCTCATGACACCCATGCACATGACAATGTTCAAACCATCTTTAATCTTGCTTAGGACAGCAATCAAACTCCTGAATAAATCACAATTATTTCTAGTGGAAGACTTCTTCCTAAATTACATTTATGCAACTTGTAATTACATTTCCCGTGAAGTACCAGGGGGGATTATGGGGAAATAGGAGAGCACCTACTGTAGGTACCTATTTCCCATAGAGGCCATCAGGGCAGGTTTATTAGCCCACCATGGTTGTAAATAATGAATTCAATTCAATATTTGGGGTTACCTGGGGTTTAAATTGGTACTGATCTTAGTCTAATGTTTCCAGTTTCAGGAATTGAAACACATTACTATCTGCCTTTGCCAGCATGCAAAATGTTAATCTTGATAGATTACATTAATCTTTATAGAGAGCTCTTTTTGTTCCACTTATATTTCAGGATCTTAACTCCTCAACATAAGGATGCTTTAGCTCTTTATATTGAGAACACTGCACATTTATTTTAATTGGATAACTGAGTTTTTCTGCTTACTGAGCTGTCTGCCTGACATTTGCAAAATGCAGCTTTTTTTTTCCCCTCAGCATAACCTAGCTGTTCATTTTTATAAGGCCTGTCATCCGAAATGCAGAACCTAATCCTTAATTAGTTGTCATATTTGTTTAGATGTTGTACATCATCCGTTGCACTGAACTGTTTGGTTTACTGTCCTTTCATAATGTCCATTAAATGATTATTTTTGCATTCCCTTATGTTTTATTTAACAGTTTGCCTGCTCTCCTGCCTTCCAGGCCCTTTGCTAAAGAACGGAATCATTCAACTGGCCAGGCTGGCCGGGCAGTGCTCGGGTAAATCACAGCTGACAGGGAGCAAAGGGCTGAGCGGGAGCCTGGTGTGCTCTGAACCACCTTCAACAAGCTTTTCTCCAGTCTGGATCCTCAACGGTAAATCTCTTTTGGAATCAGGAGTGACGACCAGCCAGCCTGTCTCAGGGGACAGACAAGGGACACTTCACTGCCACCCGATCCCCTGCACACAAGCAATAGGGCCATGGAGGTTTGTGTGCTCCGACTGGTGTGGAACAGGGGCTGGAACCCAGGGCAGAGTCCCAGCCAACGGAATACTGGGGAAGTGCTTCTCAGTGACTAATTATTTCAATAAAATAGAAGTTCTTTAATAGAACCAATGTCCACAATGCAGCTACATATGGAAAAAAGTTCCTGTATTCAGCTGAGCCAAGAGAAGATTTTTTTTAAAACAATCTCCCACATACGTTTGTGAGTGCTTTGAAGACGATTCCAGTGGGCATGGCAATCACCTCCACCTTCCCTCCTACCCAAAACTCATCCTTTGTACTCCTACCTAACCAGGCACTGCAAACCACCCAAACCAAGGTCACCTTCCTGGGGCACCTGGTAGGAACCTGATAGCTCCTGGCACTGAGTGCTGCCTGCTTGACACCTAAAATGACATTGGATGTTTCCAGGGCCTTTCATGGATATAAATCCAAGGATCTGCTCTTCAGGAATGGGACTTCTGGGTGGGAGCTGTGTTCCAGCCAGCTACAGCAAGGCAGCCACAGCACTGTCACCACTGCACTGCCATTGCAGCACAGTCATCCTTCGTGTGGCCACAGGAAATGTACCCACAGACTCAAATACGAGCATGAAATAAAAAGCTTTCTTTTCCAAGTAAGAAAATAAGGACCAACTCTTGGATCTAGAAGTACTTTTAGTATTTTTCCTCCCTGTGCTCATCTCACTCTCACCTCATGAAGAGAAAAGGTTCGAGGGGATGTTACACTGGCACATACCGCCCATACCATTGCTGATCCTTGTCTGTGTCCATTGTGCTTTCTCTGAAGTGCTGCGAGACAATTATTGGTACGCAGAGCACTCAGGAAGTGCTGGAGAGGCACAAAAGCTGCCTGGAAAGTCTGGAAAGGCTTGGCATAAAGCTCATGTTATAGTGAGAGGTGAAGCATATGCCCTTTAGGTAAAAATGAAGCATCAAGATAAACTTTTATAATACTGGGAAAATCACTGTTTTTGATGACACTTTCATAAATTCTTCAAAGGCCTCCCAAAATCATTGTCTCTCTTCTGATCTCACCTCCCACTCAAATCTTCCCTTCCCACTGAAACAAGGTTGCTTTTTATTTTACTTTTTTTTCTTCTTTTTTCTTCTCTCCCTTACACCTACCAAAATGATATTTCAGCTCTACTTTAGGGAGGAGAAGATTTGCACAGCCTTTTTTTTCCTCACGCATCTGTACTGTAAAAGTGAAAAAATGTGGCAAGAGGAACATGTCAAACTTGCAAAAAAATCACTTGAGGCAAGAAACAGCAATACGGTACGACAGCAATTGAAACGACATCCCCAGAAAGTTAAAGAGCATGAAATTCTAGTTAAAAAAAGAACTCTAAAATTTTACCCATATTGGAAGCTAGTAAGCAACCCGGATGCCCTTAAAGATGAACGAGGACAGAGCAGTACAGGACACAGTATGCAGGGACACTTCTAAGATTTTCTATAAAGATCCAATTTAATTTTTGCTGTATTAGAGGTTCAATAATCGGGGGAAATCACCCTAAAAAGCTTACTGCCTTTTCCTTATTTTCCTGGACATACAGCGCTCCTTTTTCATATAAAGATATAAATTAATCATAGCATAATGCCTTCCCACCATTCCTGGCAAACGTCAGGGTTTCTTCTCTTTAGCTTCCCAGAAGGATCCAAACACTTGTCAGAATAAAACCCACTGCTAAGCTGCAAATGAAGCCATGTAGTGTCCCTTATCCTTCTGTCTTCTCTTCCTCTGCTAAATTAAAGTGTAACAGTGACCCAGGTGGAGGAGGCACATCATTCTCTTGGCCTGCACATGATGTGGCTGAGGCACGTTAAACTCATCACCCTCACAACCTGTTGGACTGGTGGACAAGTCTTAGACCTACAGCACGTGGTCATCTGGCCTGGGGTTTGAGCAACAAACCTGGGAGGGTCAAGAAGGAGCCTTCTTTGCTTTCTGCCCCGTACCGGACACGCATGGAAATAGAAGCTGTCTGTGAAAGGCTAAATGGAATCTGAACGTTTGGAAAACGCCTTTTTTTTCTTCCTCTGAACAAACCCCAATTCTTCCTCACGTGTCACGCAGGGCTGCCTGGAAAATACAGTTAGTACTGGTGTAACCTTGCCTTTTTTTGGAACCACAGAACCAGAGAACGTGCTGAGTTGGGAGGGACCCCCAAGGATCATGGAGTCCAACCCTCAGCCCTGCACAGGACCATCCCCAAGAGTCCCACCCTGTGTTCCAGAGGATCATCCTGGAGCTCTGGCAGCCTTGGGGCCGTGCCCACCACCCTGGAGAGCCCGACCACCCTCTGGGGGCACAACCCTTTCCCAAGATCTCACCCAACCCTGCCCTGACACAGCTCCAGGCCATTCCCTGGGTGCTGTCCCTGGTCCCCCTTGAGCAGAGCTCAGTGTCCACCCCTCCTCATCCCATCCCAATGAAATCTTATTTCCCATGAACAAACCCCAACTCTCCCTCGCACACCACGCAACGTCGCCTGAAAAAATAGGGCTGGTCCCGGTGTAACTTTGCCTGTTTTTTTGGGAAGCAAACCTTGTGCCCTGTCCCATGGTGGCTCTCGTTGTCCCCACCATGCCCACACCTGCCCACACCCATGGACAGCCCCATGGACAGCAGCCCCCACGCCCCCCAGGCAGGACCAGCTCCCTCGGGCTCCTCCGTGCCCACGGGAACAGCTCCGGCACCGCCGCGGGGAGGAGGGAAAGCAAAATCACTTGGAACACCAACATGTTTTTTTACCTTTTCAGACTAAGCTTTTATTTTGATATTACAAACCATTTTTCTTTATTCACAAATCACGGTTGTGATATAAACACTAATTTCTAAAGACAGATATACACATTTTCTGGGTTTGTAGGGGTTTTCTTTTTAAATCTGTTTAGAAGTCACTATATTCCACATATGGTAGTAATAATTTTTTTTCATAAGTCATATTATCAGTAGTTATTTATATAAGTGAAAACATTCCCAATATATATTGTAAAAAAATTTCAAATGCTTTTCTTACATAACTATTTAAGACATACATTTTAAAATGACTACTAGGAGTACTGTAGGAGCTTTATAAACAAAATATTTTCTAATATGGGCTGCACCCTCAACCTTTCAAGATAATTTTAATAGACTAAAACGTCATATAATCATTTGGAGAGTGGGAGCTGTAAAGCCATCTCAGGAAAATTAAAATTGCAAATAAATTCTGTTATTCTCCACGTTAGACATTTTGAGTGTGCAATTCCAAAAGAGATGTATCATCCACACTTTGAATTGGAAGCCTAACATTTGGTAAACATTTTTCAAGTTGCTTTTATCGTGGTGTTTAAATGAAATTTACTTTTTTTTTTTTTTTAAATTTTAATAGGAAGCTTGCTTTGCATATCTTCTATAATAAATGTGAGGCTTGAACTCTTAATAAATTTCAGTTCATTCCCTCACCGGTATAAATATATGTTACTGCCCCGTTTTTCATCAATTAATATAGTCTCTTTCTCTCTCTCTGTTTCAATTTTTCGAGATAATTTCCTTCTCGTCCTTAGATATAAATGCTACAGAAA
>VWZG01006218.1:117058-199480 GCA_013396735.1 Grallaria varia
TTGCAACAACTAGATTTGCAATTTCATTCTGACACGACTACTGCCCCCTCTTAAAAGGCAAGCAACCTTCAGAACACCCCACAGCTGCAGTGCCAACGCGATCCAAGGGCGAGGGAAGCTACCTGAGACCATCCGGAATCCAACAAAAATGAACCAGAGGATGTGGGAGCAAAGGGTCAAATTCCACTCCTGGATGTACACACGCAGCTTCCTCAGATGTCAGTGAAAAATTAAGTGCACTCGTCTAAAGACAAAATCTAGCCTAGAATGAAGATTATTTACGTGTTTCTTTCCTTAGAAACCAAGGAACAATTAACAAAAACTAATCTCTCTCTCATGGAATTTGTTAATTAATTCTCTATTCCTACAATGTGCGCAAACCAGAAGAGAACTGCCTTTATTTTGCTGAACGTTGAAGAAAATTAACTCTTCATTTCTTAGTTCTGTGTTAAGGCTCTGGAGTCTCCAAAGCAGCAGGCAATTGTGAGTCGCACATATCCAAAGCCTGAAATAAATGCTCTGTAATATCTGGATATGGAGAATGGGTATTTTTTTTAGTGCACAGAAAGTCATCCATCTCCAGCACCCTTCAGTTACAGACACATTTTCCCCTGCTCTCCCGACAGACACAGTTCAGTGCCAAAGACATTCACAGGGCTGATGAAAACAAAGTTTCGATTCCTGCCGTGTAGGTTCTCTCCCTTCCCTCTCTCTGGGGTGGATTTTTGGGGTTGTTTTTGGAGGGGACGCTTTTTGGAGGGTGGCAGGCGGCTACCATTTCAGATATTAATTATAATCAAGAAGTGGGAGGGAGGAAAAAGCAGTCAAGTTTTGAGCTGACTGACAGAAGCAGCCTGAAATCTTTGGCAGAGCTCTTATATTATAATCTTTGGTGAGACTTGAACCTGGGGGCCATGTAAATGCAGGGCAAAAAAAAAAAAAAAAAAAAAAAAAGAAAAGAAAATATGTTCCACATTGACAATGCATTCCGTTAGTGATGGATTTAATTATCAAAATGACTAATTATTCCATTAAGGTAAGTGCTCAGCTAGGTGATACTTGCAAAATTAGAAATATAATAACTTACATGCAGTACATTGCCAAGAAATTAAGACATTTATCAAGTTTACTGGGAGGATTAATGTGGCATTTTAGCTGCCGTTAGCACAAGAGACAAATTCAATTAACTAAAAGTGAGAAGATGTCAACCGTGCTAAGATCCAAGCAGAGAGTGGAGCGTGGGGAGATGGGAGAGACAGGGAGGAGGAAGAGGAGGAAACGCTCACTTACCACGGCACCAACGCCGTAGGTGGCTGCTGGAGCAAGTGTGTGGTGGTAGGGGTCTGCAGCATAAACTCGTCCGTAACTGCAAAGAAAAGAGATTTAAGATTAATGGAAAACAAACAAACAAGTTAAAACCAGATGTCATCAACCTTAACGAAACAGTTGCCATGAAATATTCTGTTCTAGCCAAATTCCTTCCATATAAACTCACTCTGCAGGTTCAAAAGAAACATCCATTGGGAAATGTTAAGGTTACAAATGTCAGTAAATTAGATTTACGAGATTATGAGGATTCAGTATCAGGCCAACGAGCGTGGCTGTAGAGTGGTTTTGAGGAACATGCTGGCCTTTCATGCACATTCCTGGTCGTTCTGGAGAAGACACAGTGAGTGTCACCCTCAACCACTTGCACAACTGAAGTCTCACTTTTCAGGCCAAGTTCCTGCTACAACCAGGCAAAGTCAGTGATGTGAAAATCAGATTTATGTCATTTCACCCCCAGCAAAATCCTTATAGTTGAAACTACTGTACAGCTCCCTCCACGTGCAGCAGGTCCATTGGCTGGCCCAGTCCAGCTCCACCTGGAAACAGAAAGCTTTGCTGCCCGTTCCACGGGTGGGCACAGTGACCATCAGTGAGATGGGCATGTCAGCTGGGTGCAGGTTCCACTGCCCATCTCTAACATTTTCTCCATAATCAAAGCATTTCCGTTTGCTCTCAGGTGTCACAGAGATCGAGCAAAGCAATCTTGTAATTACAGTGGTGTCCTCTATACGAGGGCCAGTAGAGTAAACAAGCTAAATTTTAATAATACCCTTGATATCTCTCAAAAAAAAAAAAATTCATTATTTTTTACTCCTTATGAGAACAGTAGAACAGTAACCACAGAGTGGTCTCATTCTGTGTAACTACTTTATTGTTCAGATATATATGGGAGCTTACTTTTTTTGATGTCCTATTTTATTATCCTGTATTTGCTCCTCCACAAGTGGAATCTGATTAGTGGATTCCCAGCTAATCAGCTGAGGGAAAGCTGAGAAAAGAATGTTCCCATGGCATATGCAATCCTCCACCACCCACAGCTGTGGGTCCTGGATGGGAGGTGGAGAAAAGGTCCAAATTATCTCAACTAGATATTCCCACCTACTCAGTGACATCTTCAAGGAAGGTGCAGAAATTCCCACAGACAAGGTAGTCTTTAATTCTCCATCTCACTGAGCCAAAACCTGCAAGATTATAAGGGATTCATTTCCTATGGAAATCCCAGCAAATAACCTCCTGGGACAACTGTGCTGGCTAAAGGGAAAAGGGCTCAGCATGGAAAAGAGGGATACTTTACATCCCCATCTCCAATTCTCTGAATTGATTTACAGAAGTCATAGGCTTTTCCTTTTCCAATAATATATAACCTCACATCTTGATGGAAAAAAAATTAAAAGCAGGAGGAAGTTCAGTAAGTGCAAATTTCCAAGTGCACATTGGTTAATATTCAGTATTGTCAATTAACCATTTTTTTTTCCCAGCAAGAGTCCAGCATTTTGAGCAAATGTAAAGTTTATCTATGTTCTTACAAAGTATTCTAAAATCTGGATGTTTCAGTACAAACAACCATCGTAGCTGAATGACTTCAGTTTTATTGCCCTGTTTATTTAGCAACCCCAACTTTCTTTAAAGGGATAATACACTAAAAATGAGTTGAACTATTAAAGCACTACAAGTTCCTCACTGTGGGCTCTATATCTTACTCCATACCAATGTTTACTTTAGATTTCGGTAGGGAAGTCCTCACTGTTATCAAAGGTATACGTGAATATCCAGGGATAAGAGTGTGCTAAGCACTTTCCTTAAGACCTGGTTTTAAACTTGGGAAAATATGTGTAAAAGACCTTTATAAAACATATCAGTTCCTCTTTTCACATCAATTCTATTTGAATATTTGGTATCCGTGAACATCTATTTTTGGAAACCATCCAAGGCAGTTAATAACAAAGAAAAGAGGCAGTTCCCACTGAAAAAACAATGGGAGGAAAACAGCTCATATCAGTCTATGCTGGGTAAATGATTTGGTAATTCTTTGGGATGGAAAGGGAACGTGAGAGTTCTTCTGGAAAGTCTGACACTGATCCCAAACTCTGGAGCCTCTTTAGCGGGAAGAACTTCCATAAAGCTCAGCCTTGGTAACCCTCCACACTGGGATGCAAACATAATTTGGAGATTGCTTGGCTTTGGTAGGAGCCAGAACAGAATCCCTTACGTCTTGTTCATCTACACTGAAGGGAAGGCGTTCCCTCTGTATGCCTATTTTTAAAGTCTGAGAATCCATTTTAAACATCATTATAACATTTGAATTCTTTTCAGCCAAATCTCATTCAAACAATAAAAAAAAAAAAGAAAAGAAAAAAAATCTAGTAATGTAATGTCTGTAATGCCATGACTATTATTTTTAAAGCAATGGGAGTCAGTATATTTCCTTTTCCCCCCCCCCCCCCGACTATCAGGTTGCTGCCATACTGAGCAAGGGCTGTAAATTCAGATGACTTTTGGTCTGGTGACAGGGCTGCATTTTGTGTCCATCCTCCATCCCTTTCCTGCAGGACCCTTGACCATGTCACGGTGTCCCACAAAACCAAGTCTAACAGGGCATTAAGTGGCCTAAATTGTAAGGAAGGAACAAGCCTGAACACAGAGGGCTCAAGCTTTATGAAATTATTATTATTATATTTGAGCCAACCGCAGAAGTAACTGGCAAGTTTACAACACTTCTGGAATAAAACACGCTGCTAATATTGTATCAATATTTGACAGAAATCTTGACAACTAAGGGGAAAATATGGATAAACACACACATTAAGCAATTTCAAAAGGAAAAAATATGACTGTTTCAAGCCAGCATTGACTTCGGAGTACATTTTTATTACTCTTTTGCAAAATAGTAATCACTTATTGTCAGTGTTCTATATTGCTTTTTTCATCTTACTATAGAAACCGTGTTTCTTCTTCAAAATAAAAGAGCTGTGAAGTAATCCTAGCGTGAGAACTGTGACCAAAGTTAATCCTCGCTCCTTAAAAAGAATCTTTTACATTTTTATTATGATAATGCTAAAGTTTGTACTGTGATATTAACATAGAAATGATATTTCAGAATTAGCAATGCTTATATTCTTGCTAAAATAAAGAACACTTCTTTTTCTTTTACAGGGTATAGAAATTCCACTTAAATAAATGTGTGCAATGTAAACACACACACACAAAAATAAAAATGTAAAGAGCATTCTTCCAAATCTTCTGTAAAAGAAAATAAAGTCTATAAAATTAAACTGCAAAATTCTCTTTGTTGCACCCTCCTAAATACTCCTGACATATGTAAGCACAAACATGGAAGAATGTATTTCCAAAGGGGAAAGAACACATGCTCAGGTATTATCTGGCAAAAAAAAAAAAAAGCATTGAAATTCCTCTGTGATGAATAGACTTTTTTTTCCTCCTCAGGGTGACCTCTACCTTCAGAATATGATGGTTTTATTATGATTAATAAATTTCATTTCCACAGAGGAAAGGAACAGTGTCAGCTTAAACTTAAAGCAAGTGGGTTTCTTTTTAAATGCTAATTTTTAAACACGCCCTTGCATGACACCAAATTTAGAAGCTCAGAAGGTTAGCAGAATAGATTCTGATTTCCATGCTGAAAATAGTAAGAAGGATTTAAACTATATTGTCACCCTGCAAATCACTGAGCTGGTTCAGTCACACAGACACCAGGGCATTTATTCCCTCTGCTGCCGGGGTGCTTATTCCTCATTAAAATTAGTGGCATTTAAACGCTTTGTGATCCTTTACACTGGAAATAATCATCCTGGGTAAACAATTTACTAAGACTTAGGCTGTGCAAGTCGTATTTTGAATAAATTAATAGTCGGTGCGATTATCTGTGTATTTTACAAGAAGTTAAATCAATGTATCAAAACCGATATGCACACTCAGAAATTCCTGTCTGATGAACGATTTTGGTGAATCACTAATTAGCACAAGGTATGTCCCACTACTTTCCAATATTTGGGACAAGTATTCAGGACATAATGGGGGGAAAAAAAAAATGCTTGCTATCATTTTGTTATTGTACTGACAGTGGTCTAACATAGCTGGACCAACAACTTAATGGGAAATAACTGAGATTAAAAAAAAGTGTAGCCATGATGACACATGTAAATATAACTGTAAACTATCCACTAACGGATGGTATGTTCTTTACTTATGTCGTGTCTCAATATCTTCAACCATCTTCAGCAGAGGGTTTAAAAATGCTAAAATACTACATAAAGGGACAATTTGGTGTCCACAGAACAAATAAATTAAAAAAAAAAAGAGAGAATTAAAAATGGGAAATTGTGAGACTTATTTTTTTGAAATGGAACATCTAAGTCATCAGCAGTAGGTATTGCTAAAGTCTCTAAAAATCGAGAAAGGTTGTGCCTCTCTAGTTGTAATCACCATTTCAGGGTTTTAGGTTCTTCAGTACTATGGCTGTATTTGCACACACTCCCAGGACATACAGTGAAGCTTTGATACTGGACACATTGAGAAGCTCCTTAATAACACACATATAATAGGATTTAATAAAGCATTAATAAAGCAAAATTCACCAAATAAGAACCAAGTTGACACACTTTCCTCAAGTAACCTGAGAGCTACAGAAGGAGAATTTTAAACATGATTTTACTTTTTAAGAATTTCATGCACATATTTTACTTATCATTATCATTTCCCCCCCCCCCGTTTTTTCAAGTCTACATATCGCTACAGAGGAATTACTGAAAATTATGAACTTGCTTAAAACAGAAGTTAAAAACTGGGCACTACCTCAGCTAAATCTGAGTTCTCATCCCCCATTACTTGCCATATTACAAGCAAAGTCTACGTACCGCTGAGAAGCTCATCTCTTAACTTTTCCAAAATATTAACCATACTTTACCAGCTTTGATTACAACTGAACAATAAAATCGCTTTTTCTTCAGACCTGTGCTGAATTTGTAACCAGAATAACCTTAAATGGCTGACATTTTTGTGCTGACAGTTATGACTGAATGTCCCCAAAGGCAGGTGAAGGAGGGGGTTGTGGTGAGGTTGGAGAGGTGCAGAGCAGCGTTTTGGTGGTGCTGCCCCCTCGGTCACCCAGGGAATGGGCATCGCTGCCGTGGGTCAAACCCGGGCAGCAGTGGTGGCCCTTGAACTTAAAATTTATCCTGTTGCGCTAGGATGGTGTCTGCTTATGGTGTTCAACGCACGTGCAACCAATCAATTAACTTCATTTTACGTATTAACACCAAGCGTTGAGGCATTTCAGTCACCCGAATGACCAGTGAGTCTCTCTCTGTATCTCAAGGCAATAGAAGAAGATGTCTCTGAAATTTTTACTTAAGACCAAGGAAATTGAAATCTGTTAAAAACAGTTTCCAGTCATTTTCCTTGATTAGAAGGTTAAGAATTCCAAAATTCTCTACGCGACTTTTTAAATGCACATTATCAAACAGCAAGCTCGTTGTACAAGGGAGGACCATAATACATTATATTGCGTATTAGCTTCCTCTTCCATGACCTATGAGGTGCTACAGATTTGTGATGTGGAGCAGAGAGAGAACTGGGAAGAGACAGTGACCACAGGGAAACAGTGAAACTTCCAGGTGTTCTGCAGTGCTGAACTCCTGGATGCCTGGAGAGCCATGAGGAATTTCCTATGGGTACAATACCAACACTCCTAGGGTTTCACAGCGATGAGAAAATTGACCAGGGTCTACCATAGGGAGAGGGTGATAATGAAAGGTTTCCAGGCAAGGATCTTCATAAATATGGCATTGATGAAATATTAAAAGCAGTGTTTACTTTTTCCTGCAGGTTGGAGCAAGGAGAAACTTCAGAAGCCTAATGCAGAATTTTCTGTATGCCCAGATGAATTTCACACTCTTGACTCTGTACTTATTTATGTCACATCTCAATTTGGCCAGTTAATTTTCTTGTTAATTGGCAGGCATGTTTTGCAGAAATTTTGGTCACTGACACTCAGAGGTGGTTTTCATTTTTACTTCTGTCTGCCAACCTGTAGCTTCTTTTGAAATTTGTGGGATGTTTACAGCCAGCCAAAGCTGAGCTGCCACCTTTATAAACATGTAAATAAACATGCTTGATATTGGTTAATTTGCTGAATTACTGCAGGGACAGACCTCAGCTTAAAAGCTTTCACTCAAGTTTCAGTCTTGCCCACAAACATGGGAACTGGCTGATGCCTATGCAAAAATATAACACAGTTCTGTGCCATCACCACCCCATTTCTGTGTAGCCTCTATCCAAGAAAGTGAGAATTCATATAAACTTGCTTTGAAATAGCCACTGGAAACTGTGACTTGCTACCAAGTGACACCTAAAACCAGCTCTATTCCAACAAAACCCAAGCATTTCTTCCATCTGTAAAGCATTTTCCTATTCCTATTGTTGTTATATTCAGGGGCAATAAACCTTGAAGAAATTCTTATCTAGCTCGATAATAAATATACTGGGTACTTTGTCTATTAAATTTTAAAGCAGTCTTCTGTGCTCATGTGCAAAGTTCTGCAGCATGCAATGGGAGTATTTTTGGTTTAATGTTTTAACTGGAATACGAAAATCTCGACATTAAAACCGAATCCTTGCTCGTAGGACGTGCTTCTATATGGGCACACACACACACACACAAACCATCTCTCACGGCCACTATTTCCATCGATCAGAGAAAAAAGAAAAGCAGTCGCTTCATTAAAAAACCAGCACAGAGGAGGCACACATGCTTCTCCCGCACTTGTTGAGGACAAACACAGATTATTCACTATTTCTGTTATCAAAGGAGCTTCACATTGCAAATCCTCCACTTACAAATCACAGAACCTCAGCTTTACTTAATCTTGTCATGTTGTCACATTTGACTAGCCATGCGAACTGACCTAGAACTGCGAGCGCGGGGAAGGCAAAGCTGTCAGCGAGATAATGACAAAGATGCCAGAAAGGGCTGCCAGTGTTTTCACTGGGTGAGAAAAAGGAATTAATCAAACCTCATGAAAGAAGAACAGAGCATAATCGAAGTGTTTACTGATTTTTATCAACTGATCCGATAGCTGAACATCTTTACCACACAACTACCGAGAGCAGTAAAAGCCGTAACAAATGGAATTCCATATAAGCAACTATTTATGGCGGCAGTAAACGCAAGTTTAAACTGCCAACATAAAGGACTCTTGAATTTATAGAAGAAGTTTAATTCTGTGCATTAGTGCTACATTTCCTAGTCTTTCCAGAGCAAAAACTTCAGTACCTGCTGTTTTTCACAGGGAACAGCAGTACAGCCTCGAATAAATCCCAAGCACAAAGACCTTACAGATGCTCCTTCATCCTCATTTTTTATTTGATTAGCGGAAGAGCATAACATAATAATAACAGCATCTCGCAGAAAATGGTTATTTTCCCAGTCAAATTACTTCATGAATTGAAGTCTAGCCCATTGACAGCAACTTGAAAAGGGAAGAGCCTCTCACAACGGAGCGTACGCCTTCACGCAGGAATTCTACCAGGCTAAAGGAAACATCTCCAAAGCTGTGTTCTTCCACAGCAGTTTGGGTTATACTCTTCCAAAAATTCTTTTGCAAGAGTATAATCTGATCCGCATCTCCTACCAGACACATGAACAGGTCAATGTTTGACGCATGCAAGTACGTATGGCAAAATTTTGACCAGCTACAATTATTTACGTACCGTAGCAGAGGCAGGTTGGCCACAACGGGCACCGTAACCATTCTTAGCACTTCATTGAATATTGACTCGTTTTAAAGTATCTCCATATTTGCTATTAATGAAGTGAATTTGTGGCAGTGTTAGTGCTGACAGGTTAATGATGGTATACAGGAAAATTGCAATGACTGGAGCAATTGAATTTGTTCAAAATGGCCATTATTCTCTTCAAATATTTCAACAGTACAAACTCCAATGTTTGTTTCATCAAGCTGCCTGCTTTTATACAACATCTTTCCTAGAGTTATGAAATTAAACCTTTCAGAATGTTTAATCTATTTTGGAGACTGCATCTTTCTCCGAGTGGAGGTCAATAACTCAATCTAAGACTGTCAATTTCTCCAGCTTTATAAAGCATTTCCTTTGCGTGCACACACACAGTCCCTCCTCCTGGGGCTGATTCTGCTCAGAAATGTAAATAAATACAGTCACAATTGGACAGATGTTATATCCACTTCCACCATACTTCATTCGGAATTCAGGTTTATATATACACTTGCTTCTCTCTCTGCTATTTCAAAACCATAAACTGCAAATACACCTGGGAGAAAAATAATGCCAAGCATGCATCCACACTGGATTATTTGGATAACAGTTAAAAACTGAGAGGAGAGAGAGAAATATAAATCTAGAATAATGATCCAGTCCCATTTTAACACAAAAAATATAAAATGTAATATGAATGCACATCTGAGAAAGCACTTGGAAAAGACATTAAAATATTTTTTCTTTGCAAACTATGAATTTTGATCTTATAAAACCTAAAAGAAATAAAAAATAGATTGAGCACTGATTTGAAAAATCCACTAGAAATGCTAAAGATGCAAAATGAACAATGTTCTGCAACCAGCGTGTAAATAAACCACGGGTTTATTCTGGGTCTCGTTCTGATTTATCCAGAGCCTGAGAGGGCAAGATGCCCATTGCACCCATCAGCCAAGAACCTCGGGATTAATTCTCCTCTAATGGAACTATTGTCAGAGATTTGCTAGAGGAAGGTCTTCAGAGATGCTTGGTAAAATTCCATCATCACACTGAGAGGAGGTTTCTGATCGTCTCCCTGCCTCTGTTCTAGTTCAGATCTGTTTGCAAAGCCTTTAATCATTCCTGCCAGAGAAGATCTATCCCAGAAGTGCAGGACTTCCTTTCTGAAGAGTAATTATTTTTAGCCTCAGAATGCACTGGATGCAATCAAGAGTGAAATGCCTTTAAATCTCCCTCTGGCAGACACCTGAATAGGTTTGCCTTATGTACTGTGCATTGAAGAACAGCTACACATATTTTAATAGAAACGTGTATATGGACACGCTGGTGGTTCATTAACACATTTATCTACTCCAGGTTACTTTATTCCCAAATCAAATGAGATTATCATGTGGCTGAGGGCTAAGTATCCTCTGGCAGGGATGATAAAGTATTAGGGAGAGAAGAGTGAATATTACCAGCAGAATCACCCACAACCTCCCATTTCCAGCTGACGATAAAGTTCCAACCAAAACTTTACTATTTGAAGTCTATAAAGACACACATTCTTTACAAGGAAACAATACAAACATACGTATACTCACATTTCAAACACTGAGCATATTATCAGTATCTTCACGTTATACCAATTTTACCAACACAGTTCAATTACTGCAATTGAGTTTAGGAGCACTAAAAAAAAGCACTATCATATCGTCCTGCAGGTGTTTTGCATGCATCTGAAAAACCACAGGAAGGTTAACTTGGCTTCTAAAAGTTCATGTAGCTCTATATATGGTCCATGTATTAAAACACAAAACATCGGATAATAAATTAGTTGCAAGCCAACTTACAGATTCAAAAGACCAAATATAACTTTGGCAACTTGAATCACGGGAATATGGACCAGAGAATTATTATAAATCCAGAAGTCCTTTAAATTCTATTATTAAAATTTAAGTATATAAGAAACAGCAGATACAGGCTTTCATTAGCTTTCTACTTCATATCTTATTGGAAAAAAGGCACCTACAGTCACTTATGATGGATGTGTTTATCATATGGTCAAAAATACAGCTAAAAAATACCTTATTGTTGAATCCATTCAACAGAGGTAATCAGCTGGTAAACTGAAAAGTTTTAATAAATATACACAGAGATCCATTTCCTTTTGTGTGAAGTTCACTGAATGTACTGATAAGAAATAAGAGTATCATATTTTTGACTGGAATTCCAATACAGAATGTGTATAATAGAGTCTTGGGCACTTGAATTGTGCCTGAATTGAGGGAAAAAATTACTTTATTAGAGCAATAATTATTGCTTAGAAGGGCTCACTCTGCAAAACAGGCCCCACAGATGCCACATCCAACTCAAGAATTCCAAGTTTAAAAATTGCTGGAATAATTATATTTATTCTTACTTAGCAAGGCTTAGATGTACAAATTAGTAGCCTCCCTACTACAGCTCGCTCCAATGAGGAGCTGAGCAGGAAGCTCCAGGGAAATAACGAAAGCCAAAATCCACGTCTTTGCGATACGGAGAATGTGACAAATGTTGACTTCTCAAGATGCATTTTATTCATTATATAGGACTCGGACAAAGCCATGTTGGTTTTATTACAGAAGAACTTTTCAGATTACCACCAAAGATGTTATAACTAGCACAGACATCACTACAATTTTAGCATATTTTGGGTTTAGCTACGATCTAGTTTTCCATTAATAAATGCTCTTTATTTGTTTCTATGTAGAACATTATGGCATAAACAGAAATCTCATCACCTTTCACTTATTTCTGCTAATATAAAACTCTATAAATAAACACTTCTTAATACCAACATTTTGTTTCACACTATATACCCTTTCATCCTTCAATATAAGCAACTTCTATGAATTTGATTTTTTTTTTACATTATTGGCAGAGTAAGTCCCATCACTGTTACTATTTATTTTGCCTCTTGATTTCTCATATAGTAATACAATACCATCCTTACCTGAATTAAGACTAAGCTTAAAAGAGAGAAAATCCCTTGACATATTCAATATATTTATAAAATACCATTACCTTTTAAAGACAATATTCATTCTTCTGTACCCAAGGCTTACAACATGATAGCATATCAAGGCTTTTTACTTACTAGAGAGCGATCCTCAGAAGACACAGACCCTCTCTCCCACTATCTCATCCATAGGATAGACTTTGTGAGTGCTTTAGGGTCTGCAGTGCCCTTGTGGGCATTATTTGCCCCCAAAGAGTTGAAAAGACAATCGTTAAATGGATAGCACTTACAATGTCCTACACACATCTAAGCCTTTGCTCTTTCCATCGGTTCTCTTTGCTTTGGCTTTTGGAAAAGTCAGTGTCTTGATTGCACTGCCCAGTAAGTCTTTTATCCGAAGGTTTAACATACCCTTATGCACTAGGCCATACGATATTTAAACTGCAAACAAAACACCAAAGTCAGCACAATAACCTAACGGCTTTTACAGGGCAGAACCTAGAGGCTGAAGCTACAAATTAATCAAACTATCCCAAAGATTTATACTACGGACTCTCCTATGCTTTGTCTTACGATTCAATGCAGCATGTGAAAAAGGATATTGAGACCTGGATGGATGCATCAAGAAGTATCAATGATTGTTACCTGCAGAGGTGTTACAAGAAATTTCATCTGCTGCAACGAAGACGAATTGATTTCTGCAAGAGAAGATAAAATTCACAATACTGCTTGCTGACTGGGAAATGTGCTAGCTGCCAATTGACTTGATGTTTACAGATGGGGGAGGGAAGGGGTGCTTCATTTCAATGGATGTAGCAAGAAAAAGTGTTGACTTATTTCAGTACTTATCGAGTTTATAAGGATCATGAGGTAGACATGCTGGGATCTTTTAAATGAAATAATGGTGACATTTGGATATGGACTATGTACAAACTCTTGCATTGGAAGCTTCATGTTGAGTGTTACAGATATGTCAATATATTTATGAAGTCTAATAAAAAGAAAACAATATATTGATAGAGCTATTAAAGGGCACTACTGCAAAATATGTAAAAAGCGCTTTTGAAAAAAAAATGAAATTGCAATTTACTTTGTGCATCTGAAAGGAGGATATTGAAAGTAAAATATTGTGCTTTTTCTATGTCTAATATAGCGGCAATCAGAAAATTAAATTTCTGCTATTTGTTTAAAAAAATGACATAGTATATTCTCATATACTGTCATCCAAATATATAAAGTCTTTTGCAGAATCTTAGTAGAATAAGCTACAAATACGAGTAATTTAATATAAACCTTCTCTTGCAAAATTCTTTTTTTTTTACACCAGGTAACATAAAAAGAGAAATGCTAAATACACTAACATTTCAAAGTTCAGAAAACTTCCTTATGGCACAAATCCTGATTTGTCCTTTCTGAAGTCAAGGCAAACAGGATTTGGGTTGGTGGAAACCACATTTAAGGACTGACATTAAATGATTCCCGTATATGCACATCCACGGCTCCCTTGCAGCCTTTGGGTGCTGGGCAGGGTCAATAAAGGACCTGGGGCAAGGGGTAACCCTTGGGGGCTGGTTCACTCCCAGTCACACAGAGCTGCTCCCAGCGCTGCCAGGCGTGGGAAAACCTGCAGCTCTGCATCCTGCACAGCTTTAATGCAAGAGCCTAAAATAAACAGGAGCCAGAAGGACTTTGCACTAAAAACTACCTGGAAAAACTTAGTCCTGCAAGCAAAAAGTACCCTGAGGATCCCACTGAGAACTACTTCGGTCAGGAGCAAACGCCTCGTAGGAGTAACAGAACCTCGAAGAGTTAAGCCCTGAGAGAACAAAAATCTATTTTTATTACTTCACCTGCAACTTATTAGAGAGACTTGAAATCCTCATTTAGAAATCTGTGAACCTGGTTAATGAGAGGAATGTTAATTGGGGAGAAAACAAAACAAAACAAGGACTCTGCAATCTGGACCGCAGGGACAGGATTAATTAAGTCCAAAAGCAGTACCTGATCATTTCCTCTGCCCTACCAGAGGAACAGAAACCTGCCTTTTTGTGTGAACTTTGTGAGCAAACTGAATATTCTTTCATTTTCCACTGGATGTACAATTGGTAGTTTTGCTCTTTATTTTGTCATCGGCAACAGTTTCACAAGCTAATGAGATTTACCTGGCATGTAATGCTAAAGACATGAATTAAAAAAAACCCCAAACCAAAGGGGGATAAATTTCACAATATAAATACAGAATTACTCTGTATTTCATAGATAGAGTAATTCGTCACTGTTATCACCTCTTGTGATAATTACAGAGAGAGAAAAAGTCAGAGGCTTGCCTAAAAGGGATTCAGCCAGTAGCAATGCAGACTTACTGCTACTGTTTTACAGCAAATCCTTCTGATTCATTTCTACAAAATTATTACACTGCCTTCTCATCTAAATGAAATGTGCACTTTTTCTTAAAAATTGTCCCTAAAGTAGTTACTGAGAACCCCTTTTTTTATCTCTGCTCAGAAGAGGGAACACTGAGCCACAGACATTCTGTGTTCAGAGGCCAAAATACAGAATTACCTACAAGGATAATATGCTGGGTTAGTACCTACAGAAAGAGCCCAGCACGCCGACTGCAATTTGTCTTTTGAAATGACAAATGTTACTGAAACTGTTCTGAAATCTTACTTTGTTTTAACCAATTCTTTCACAATTACTGCTAGCAAACTCATTTAAAAAAAAAAAAAGTAACCCATTTAAAAACCATCTACTATAAACATTCCTTGTTATAGTCCTTCATAGGAAGACACTATTTTCTCTGGGGTTTGATTTTGTAAAATTAATTTCACAGCTCCACAAAAAAGTTTTAAAATAGAAAGTTATGCACTGGCCAGCATAGCAACTGTGAGAATGAAAAGACTGGACGCTGGAGTTCAATAAAGGCAGATCCTTTTTCTTTTCTTTAATAACTAATTATGCGTTATTTGTTACAATTACAAGAAATTCTTTAGAAGTTTGATGGCTTTAATGCTTTTACAGTGGCGGGGTTTTTATTTAAGTAAATTCTACCCTATTGTTTCCTTAGACCTGGAAGGAGAACTGCTCATCAGAGGTGTCACTACCCACAGATACCACCCGTGATGTCTAAAGCAACTTCTCCTCCTTAGTGGGGACAACCCCAGAGACTGCACTGGGGGGCATCACATTCCATCTGTCTTACAGTAGGTGGAAAGCAGAGCTGGCAAAGGGAATAAAAAGCTCAGTCCTTTGTGAATGTAGGGCTGAGCCCTTTAAAGACCAATTTTCTGCACTGACTACATCGACCATACAAGGCTTAAAAATCTCACAAGTAAGATATGATGAAAATTCATGATGCGTTTTAGCTTGGTTTAGTGTTCCTCATCACTGCTACACTTTTAACGATTCAAAAACGTCCCGGAATTGTAAGTGGACCCAGCTTTATTGTACAATAAGCCCTGCTCAATTAAGATACAGAATCGCTTCCATAATTTAATTTGTGTCTTAACAGTGAAAGCATAGGATTAACTTTTTACTGCTCACTGGTTTATACTTCGGATGTAAAAGAACACAGACTGAAAAACCAGAAAACTTTGTTGTTGTTGTTTAAATAAAATTGTAGAAGTTGGTACTAGTTGTAAGGGAAATAAACAGAAAAAAAAAACCAAACTGAAAGGATAACATGACTAATCCATTGATCTGAATGGACAGTTGGATGCATTCAGCCTGCCAGACACTCACACCCTGGGCTAAGTGCAATCCTTTTAAGTGCAGGAATGGCACCCTTTGGCAGCCTGGAAAACCTGATGGAACCCCAGACAGTGTGGGTCAGGAAAATATGCTGCTGGGACTCCAAATGGCCGAGTTCCATCCCAGCAGCTCCTTCCCAAGGGCAAACGCTCTGCATGCTATTGCTGCTCTCAAGCCTATATATCAACTTATTTCTTCTAGCAAATTGAAAGCTAACACTTTTTTTTTGGTTGTGTTTTGTTTGGTTTTTTTTGTTTTGTTTTGTTTTGTTGGTTTTTTTTTTTTTTTTTGGCCAGTATGGTAATAAAGATATTTTTAAAGTTTGAAAATAAAAAAAAAAAATGTCTAAACATTTGATATATATCCTGGACTCAGACAAGAACAGAAGGGGAGGACAACAGAAGTGCTCTTAAGCGATTTAGATGCACTTTCTTCCTTTGGGGTAGTTATTGAATCTGCATTACACCACCTTCAAAAGGTTGGAATCTGTTCTAATTTCCTCTGCTCTGTTCCCTATAGTGCCTTTGGCAGACTCCTAACAAATACACGCCTCTGAGGCCCCACATCTGACAGAAACCTCCCTGTTTTGGCACCTGCTCTTTCTACCCAGCAGATCCAATTTACCTTTTGCACATCCAATACATTATGTGCTTTCTTTCTTCCTTTCTCCTTGATGCTCTTAGTTTGGGGAAAACATCCTGTACTGTAGCATAAAACTGGGTTTATTATTTGTTTGAAGATCTTTAAGCGCTGGAGCCTGAGCCTCAGCCTTCCTGACTAAAAGCGCCCCATTCTAAATTAAAGCAGGTCACTAGTTGAAAAACTTGAGTAAAAAAGGATTAAACCAAAATATTTAAGCGGGTGAGGAACAGGAATTTAAGCGAAGCTTGACTAAGGTTTAGATTATATGTGCTATTTAGCAAAAAATATTACTAATAACAAATTATTGGGTAAATGTTATGTACTCACAGAAATTAGGCCTTCTGGACTACCCAACTATTATTTAAAAATAAAAAAACCCCATAACCTAGTTTCTTCAGCATGTTTATACTACCACACGTTAATTAAGAAGCCTAAGATGTTTCATAAATGTATTTTGTCAGGACTTCACTAACATGTCGCACCTAGCCCTTTCTCAAGAAGAGCTTTCTTTCACTGCCCAGTTTCACACGAGTCAACTTAACTGCACTGAAGTAACACAGAAAAAACTTCCACACGTGAATTCTAAAGCACCCTGACCTGACGCAGAAGCCACATGCACATCAACAGTGAATGGAAGCTCAGGTGAGGCTCTATGTGAAAATTAGCAGAAAGGCCAACAGTTCGTAATTACTGGGTAGCATTTTTAGCTTTTAGTTCTACAGAAATCTGTTCTGTAAGCATGTTTAGTCTTGACTCTTTTTCAATTGGTTTCAATCTACATATTCTGAATTTCTGGTGTGAGATACCTGATATTCCAATGAAGTTGATTAGCTTTGGGTGTTCTTTACATGCTCCATCAAGAATTATCGAATATTATCAGCAGTTCTGTCTAAGGAACATTTAGGGCTTTCCTTCAGACTTTTCCAAAATTCCCTTAACGCTTCCCATCCTCATAAACACTAACACCAACCATCTTAACTCCTGGAATGTTAAATAGGTTCCAGAATAGGGAGAGAAATTCTGCTTTATACCATCTTCAATACAATACTGAACTTTTGGCCCCTTCACGTGTTAAAATTGAGGATTCTGCTCATTAATAAGTAGGGGTGAAAGTTCTCTTTAATATTGAAACTCTAATAATTGAGTTAAGCGTTAGTACATACAACTTCTATCTAATTTTCTGCAGCTAAGCAGAGTTTAAAATAAAGGTCAGTGGCAACTTAGAGTGGAGCTCAGCAAGAGCAGGAACTTCTACCAGGTTGGGCAGAGATTCAGAGAAGGGTCTCAGGCACTGGGGTTTTGTAACTCGAGGGATCTAACCACTGTGAAGCACAATTCCAGCCCAAGTTCAGGAGAGACTGTTTCCCTGGGTGCTCCCCCTAGAAGTTTCTGTGTAGTTGTCCCACCCTGGGAAAGGAGAAGATGCTCCTCTGTGTCTGCACTCCTACATATTCCTAGAAAAACACCAACCTGCCACTTTGCCCTCCCGACTCTCTGGCCCTGCTGCTCTCCAGATGTGCAGAACCTCCCCCAGCTGTGTCTGGGAAGTTGATGCATTTATGTCATCGTGGGTGAAAAACCCACACAGGGCACACAGGACAAACCACCAAGATTGTTGTCTGCTCTTCCTGAAAGGCTGGGCGACAGTGAGACATTTCCCCACTGTTTCTGTTTCACACAGTCAGACTTCTCCCCCGTTTCCATTTCGCACAGTCAGACTTTCCCCCCTGTTTCTGCTTCACACAGTCAGACTTTTCCCCTCTGTTTCACAAAGTCAGACTTTTCCCCCCTGTTTCTGTTTCACACAGTCAGACTTTTCCCCGCAGTTTCTGTTTCACACAGACTTTTCCCCACTGTTTCTGTTTCACACAGTCAGACTTTTCCCCCTGTTTCTGTTTCACACAGTCAGACTTTTCCCCGCAGTNGCAGTTTCTGTTTCACACAGACTTTTCCCCCATTACTGTTTCACAGTCAGACTTTCCCCCATTTCTGCTTCACACAGTCAGACTTTTCCCCCTGTTTCTGTTTCACACAGTCAGACTTTTCCCCTCTGTTCACAGTCAGACTTTTCCCCCCTGTTTCTGTTTCACACAGTCAGACTTTTCCCCTCTGTTCAGTCAGACTTTTCCCCCGTTTCTGTTTCACACAGCACACCAGCAAGCACAGAATCCTGACACACACCTCATTTCACCCAGCACTCGCAGAAGTTTTCAGTCCCTCTTCTCTCCAACCCAGAGCATCCTTAAAACAGAAGCCGTCCTAGAGGTCAGGAGGGGTTTGAAGAAATCGACACTTCCCTAAAAATCATCATCACGCTGGCTCCAGGAAATTTGCAATGGAAAAGAATTATCATCCACTAACATAGAGGGATTAAGCTTCATACACCTGAGTTCTTAGGCTTTGCTGACGAACTTCACAAAAGCAGACAGAAACAATTTTGCTTAACACAGAGGTGCAGACCCCCTCCCAAAAATACAGCGAATGCTGGAAAGGGGCCAGAGCCCCAGAGCATCAGGAATTAAGATGAAGGCAAACACAACAGGGAAGAGAAGTTAGAGTGGAAAGATTTAAACTATATTTAATCAGTTGACTTTTTCTGCCAAGATCACCATGGGATTCACAAACACAGCCAGTATTTAGAATTCAGGGATCAGAATCTCAGCCTGTAAAATTGATGTAGCTTAACTGAAAGCACTGACTTCACTGGAATTATTCCAAGTTGCATTCTCCAAGGATCTGGGGCTAACTATCGAGTGTGGCAAGGATTTTTCCCAGCAGAGTTACATGTTGTACCTCTATACATTTCTCCACTATATTATTAAAGATCCTATTTTCCCTTCATGCTCTAAATGCTAAGACTTTGCTGCTCCTGTGAGGACTCCAATGCTGAGGGCTTTTCCACTATGAATTACAGTATAGCTGACGACTGGCTCCTTGAATGGTTACTGCAATAGTCGAGGAGGGACAAAGTTCCTCTTTAAAAATCACTTTATTAAGTCCTCCCCAACTCCCTCCTTCTGATGTCCTAAATTTAAATATCAATGCTATCAAAGAACTTCAACTTTTTAACATTAGCATAATAACTATAATTAGAAGGTTGATTTTGCTATTACCATGCTTTATCCTCCCATTACTGTAAGATCAAAGTACATTATCATACTCATTGCATTTGAATCACAACACAAAGACAACTAAACAACTTCACAGCATACCTATAAGATATATTAGATGAAGTGAGAATAAAACTATAAATAATTCATGCAGTGTCAAGCTCCAACAACACTAACAGTAACTGGTTTGCCCTGATGTACGTTAGGAAAGTACATTTTACTTTAAGACTAATTTCTTCAATGTGAAGTGCTTTTTCTTCTGCAGAACTGTTCAGCTTGTTGTTGAACAACAGACTTGTTCTGCTTGTTCAACCTGCCCACTAATAGTGATGCCCAGACAAAGAAGAAGATGTTGCTTTCACTCTGGTTTCCTGGTCTGAAGATAATGCTGTCCTGCCTCCACCACCCCTGACCATGTCATTAAATGCTCTTTCCTGAAATTTTCAGTGGGCCTTGGAAGAGGATGGAGGAAAACCCTGCATCAAAGGAAATTAATGTAGCTACATCTGCAACTGTTACTGCACAGAAAATATTAAAGCTCATCATCATCGCTCAAGCAAAGGCAGCTCATCCATCTGCCTGGGCTCAGCTGCCACTGCAGAAGGTGCTGGGCCCCCCTTGCCTCCTTGGGTCTCTCAGATGTCCTTGGGGGTCCGAAATGGCACCAAATCCCTGCTGCCAGACAGCTCGACCGAGCCCTTCATTTGCCTGCCAGGTCAGTCACCTCTGCATTGCTCCTCCTTTGTGCTCAGTACAGGACATTGCAGCATCATTTAGCCAATAACAAGACGTCTCCACCATAACTCAGACTGCCAAACACAGCAGGAGACAGACAAGAAAAGGAATCTCTCATTACATTTCATCCGGCCACCAATCACACAACTTCTCGCACGGGAATGATTTGATACCAAAAAAAAAGAAGTACTTTTGCAATTGCAAAAAGCAGACCGTCAAGAAAAGAAAAAAAACCCCAAACAAACCAACCCCTAACTGCTCTGGACACTAATGGAAAAGTGCATTCCCAAGACCAGTGATATGCCTGTATTATTCCATTTGCTCAGAGAGAGAAAAACAAACAAAAATAAAACAAGGGCAAAAAAAAACCCAAAGGGAAAAATGGTCAAAGGAAGGTGCTTTCTCAGAATCTGTTTTCTCATGTCAGGCTTTCCCCAGCAGATGGACAGGCACTCTTTAAGCCCTCGTATCAAACTACCTAAAGAACCCATTCAAAAGCTACCAGAGAGAGACTCCTTATAGCACAGCCTCATGTGGAGGCCATAAAAGTGGGTTGGAGAAAGGACAAGGTGTCCAAGCTGTGCTGGGGGAGGACAGAATTCTGCCACGGTGATGTCTCACATACAAACTGCCCCTCCCTCTCCTTCCCTTACCCCTCAAAGGCCCTATGAAGAAAATTTTGAGCAAATTGATGCTACAACTTGCAATTTAGTGGTGTTGTTGCCAAATCAAAAATGCCTATTTTTAATACATTGCCAAAATGTGGACAATGTCTCACGTCACAACCAGTGGAAAAATCTGTAGTCCTTTCACATTAAAGATCTACATGCTTGATTTCCTGATTTATTTATTTTTAAAATCAGAGTGTACCAAGAGACAAATATTACCTCCCGTACCAGTGGAATTTTTCTATGATTACACAATGTAGCTATGATAAATGTACTTATTATTAAAAATACTATATTCAGAGCCTAAAGATGCGTATTTATCTGCAGGAGGAATACAGGTAATTTTAAAATAGATCTTAAAATTTTAATGTGAAGCCTAAAACTAAAAGGTTAAATTCCAAATAGAACAAAAATCCATAGCAGAATTCATACTGATCTTAGTGTCATAACTGCTCTAAAATTATTGGCCTTTTACTGTGATTAACACATCCATGCACTTAAATTAAATATTTGAAGAAGTAATCCTGTAATTTCACTTGAGAAGTGCTCCATGGCAGCAACGTCAATTGATGTCAGCATGACCCAGGACGGCTAAATTAAGGCTATTTTTGAAGTCTTCTAATTTGTATTTGAAAATTTAGTTTGTTACTGTATTTTGGACATGTTGTTCACTCTCTTTGGGGCTAAGAGTACAGCATTTCTGCGTAAATCAATATTCTATTCACTAAAATACATAAAAAAATGTTAGTTTATTTTATTAGGGGATTTGTTCTTTATGTATAATGTGTAATCTTTAAAATAATACCTCCAAAACATACTTCACATTTGTTTCTGATTTCAAAATTATTGCTATGGTTTATTATTAATCACCATTTTAACCACAATAAAGTCTCCTAATACACAAAGGTATGATTATAAACTTCTTTAGCAGTTATGAATGACAACAGTTCTTTCCCTTTGCATTACGTTAAGTTTTGAATGACTTTTCAAATTACTTGACAACATAATTTTTTCATATTATAACTAAAATGCCATATAAATGAAATTTTTGCCAGGATTATTTGAAGAATTCTTTGAAGAAACACAAAAGGAAGTTTAGAGGCTGGTACATGTTTGGTTTAAATCAAGACTTACTTTTTTTTTTATGCACAGATATGAAACACCCTACAGCAGTTTTTCAGAAGAAGGTTCTTTGTGATACATGGGTAGAAGTTCTATTCCCATTCCCGCTGTATTCTTACAATCTGACGTTTGCCCCAGGTGGGTTCTTAGACTATTAGAAACTTGCCAAGCCCAAAGGTATGCGGAAAAACCCCCGCTATTTAAATATCTAATCAAATGCTTTCGACTCCTTTGAGGTGGAAAACGCTACAGTAAAAACATGCAAGAGTGTAAATTGCCTCTTTCTTGATTAATTTCTTCAACGTTGTTATTTAAAGTTTGTTCTTCTAATACTTCCTCACCTTGCCTGGAGCACATTGCAAATTACACGGCTAATCCATACAGACCATATCCATGTCATTCCATTTTTTATTAATAACATTTCATTCCTTCATCTTCTCTCTGGCTCTCGCACAGGGCTCTTAATTCCTCCTTGGCTTTAAAGCGCTCAGGTTGACAATACTTAGAGCATGTTCTGATCTGCCTCTTTGTGGTCTATCAAGCCAATGATCTGAGAACTGAAAAGTGTGTAATTAGCCACTGACATGTCCAAAGGAACTGTTATGGTCTATCATGTCACAGGCATTGACCCAATAGACTGTAACAGTTTTGGTCTGTTGGATTAGGAATCGATGTTTTAGTAACTCCCTAACACCACATTTATCCAGTCTGCTGCTTCCAACACCCTGAAATACTTTCTTCCAATGCCCTCGGAGAGCCAAGAAGTCCATATGATGCAGCAACGAGAAAAACCCTACTTTAAAGATAATAACCAATCCTTTTTTCCTCCTCTTTTTGGAGAAAAAGTATGCATGAAAATTTCTCAAATGAATATATTCACCATCACAGTTATTTCCTAGGAACTTTTATGTTAAAGTAAGAAACTCCCAAGTTAAAAGTCATGCTCTGTAACCTGATGCAGGCTAGATGTGTTAACCACAAAGCAAGAGAGGATACTGAAGTTGACATGGAACATCAGAAGAGGTTCACGGATGGTTTTTTGGAACATGATAAGCATTTAACATTCTTGCTGTGATCGAGGAGAACGTGGCAGCAAAGGTACTGGGCACCTTAAGCTTGGGGCACTTCAGGAAGCCAGGTATGAAATTCCAGGCTTCAGTGAACCTCGACCTTCTCTCCCAATTTTTTCTCCATCATTTCCAGCATGGATGTCAAATCCGATTTAACAGTAACAGCCAAGCCTTTCTTTGTCTATGGGGATTCCTAAAACATCCCTCAATATTACAGTGAAGGAGAATGGAGATTACACTTAAGGGAAGCACAAGCAGAGTAAGAGGGGAACAAGCTCTGACAGGAAAAAAGCTGAATAATTGCTGTTTACCACAATTCTTGGCAGTACCACTAGGCTTTTTCCCTGCTGTATCACCTCAGTTTTGAACTAGTGGAGTAGCTTTAATAGTTCTGTGGATATCACATGAACAGTCCCACTACACAGAGATGAACCGAGCCTTCAAAGCATCAGGAAACACGTTAATTCCACCCAGTATTAGAGGGATGTACTAAAATATCAAAGCAGCTTTCTAGAATTTGTACAAGATGATATTTTTATGAAATGTAATTGCTGTCAATGTTTTCCTACGTGAATATGACTCACTGTGTGTCCCCAAAAAGCACTATATCTACAACGTTCTTGAACGAACCATGTTTCAACCACTGCAAAGTACTCCAGACAACACCTTTTTATTTCAGGAAATTCCTGTTTCAGGAAGTTCCTTACTACATTAGAATCCCTGCTCATAGAATTTCAAACTCTTTCATTATTTTTTTTTTTCCTACTACATTTCATTCTTCATGATCACCCACTTTTACTTTCTAACTCATTCATTGAAAGGTACTGCAATGGGCATGGTATGAGTAATATACTCTATTTATTCCCTAAACTGTGATCTGAAGGATGAATGTGGATTATGAAATATTAACACAATGACAGTGATCCACTAGTTTGCCACAGAGCAGACAGACAAAGTCCAATAGGTAGCTGGCCAAATTAATTACTTCTCTGTAACAGCCAAGTGAATGATTTCAGTTTTGTTTGCAATAACAGGGAATAAACAAGTTTTAGCTACCAGCCAGGATATCCAAGAAAAAAGCTAGACAAATCAAACAACACCACATTGAACCTAAGCACGTGCAGAAGAGAAGTGTTAAATATATGCTCTGTTATTCCTGTTACAAAAGCCAAACACAACCTCTGTACTTGGTCAAGGATGCTAACTGAGCCTTTCCACCCTCAGAATTTGAGTGGCCTGGAATACGAGCCCTACAATCCATCCTGTCCCCAAACCTTTCCATTCCTCAAGATTCCACTGGTATAGCAAAATTCAAAAGGTTTGACAATTCTAGCTAGGAGTAGAAGGGTGGTAAAGTTGTCACTGTACTCTGGGGTTTTTTTAACTCTTCTAACCTGATTCATTTAGAAACTATAGAAGCTTTTTCCCCTAAATCTTAAAAAGTAGAACCATGAAATGAATGAAGCACTACATTTTAAAATATTTATGCATCTATAAAATTATTTAATGGAAAATTAAATTCTGGCTGATGCTGCTGTTATATTTTATATGCACTCAAAACCTTATTTTTTAATACATAACTCTAGGAAGATTCTCAATAAAATAAAATAATTTGAATAAAACTATAGTGATTTTCATTGTTTATTCATAAAATAGAAGATCCTATAGTCTACAATACATTTTAAAAAACCCTCTAGCTACAGAAGTTCACATTTTACGTTCTGTGTATTTTTACTCTGAATTTTCTTCTTTATTTCCTTCTTTAATGAGTATGTTTCCAATTAAATCAAATATGTACCTACTCTATTTTAAGATCATCCAACCACAAATATCAAGTATTAGTCTCAACTACTTGCCCAAGGAGAACTGGAAAATAACATTTAACTAACTCTGTAGACACTACTACTTGACAAAACTGAATAATACACACAGACATGCTAAAAGTTTAAACTATTAAAATACCAAGATTTTACCAGGAGTAGGATTTCAGATCTGGAAGATACATAATTTCCATAGGACAAAATCTCCTCTCTCAAATTTCATATAAAACCCTAGGTATGACCACAGAACATGTAACATAAACTGATAGTGGAGGAAAAAAAAATAAAATGCATATTTTATACTACAAAGTGTTATGTGCAAAATAGTTTGGAATATGCCTTATTTTATTAAACAAAAAAAATAGTGTGTGGGGGGGGGAAGTCAGCTTCCAGTGATGAGGGATCTAATCCAGACACCAAAGAAATCAATGGGAACCTTCCCATTGCTTGGAGTCAGGTTTAAATTTGCATTAGAGGTGGGGAATTACGCTCAGAGCAAAACACCTGTGTACATCTGTGTGTGTGTGTGTGTGTGTGTGTGTGTGCAGGTGTGATGGATGGGGCCGGGTGTGCATATATGGACAGAGAGCCACCCATATATAAACACCCCTCGCTTCTGGTCCCGGGCGGTGGCAAAGCAGCATGAGTGGGGTGACTGTGCCTTTCGCACGGGGCTGGCTAACTCCTCTCGGGGGTTTGCTTCATCACCCTACCACAGACGCCTTCGTTAACATTGCTGACAGAGTTAATGTGCAAGGAAGAAACATCATTTCTCACTCCGGCCGAAGACGCGCGGATCGAATCATAGAACACAAACCCGATAGCCAGTCCACGTGAATAAGTCTGCCTTAATTCAAGCAAGCCATTCACTGAGCTGTGGGATGGATCTGTCGAACCCGGGACAGCGTTACAGACATACCAGCAACACCAAGTGAACATGCAATGACAAAATGACAATACGCCCCACTGCCATGCTCCGACTTGTTCTGCCTTGGAATATACAACTTGATGACTTGGCTAGTTTTACTTTAGACTTGGACAGAAATCTAACAACTATTTTTTTTATTTTTTTTTTAAATTGCACGAAAGGTGAATAAAACCTGTACAAATACTTTATTGATGTCTGATTTAGTGTCTTTTACACATCCTTACAGTTGTTTTTTCCAAACATGCTCAGTTTAAAGAGTTTGGCAGGCAAAGCTCTAGAATGGTGAAGAACATACATAGACCAGTAGGTCCCCTTTTAGCAGTTATACTATTTGGAAAAATTATAAAAAATATTTTAAATCTCGGCAAGATCAACAGGATTTTTTGGATCCACTTATGCACAGACCTTCAAATCTTTAACTGCAATTTTGTATGATGATAGATCACACGGTATAAAAATTCAATTCTAAATTGTTTTCAAGTTGTATTCAGCGATTGCTTTGCTTCATAAATAAAACCAAATGTACCTGTTTCCTTGTTGTTTTTCCTTTTGATCCTAAGAGATGACTGGGGGGGTTCTGCAAGATCTACCTCCATTGTGAAACTGGGTTTATCAGCACCTGATCTGCCTTAACAAATTCTTAGGGGTTTGCCCTGATTGGTTCAATGATATTTCCTTGCCACCTGATTCTCCCCTAAATCCCTGTTCCTTGCCTATTTCCAGTAATATTCCAACTGTGACAAACAAGGATACCATTGCAATTCTTCACACTAGAGCCCTTTTACAGTGATCATTCTCCATCGACCTGGTGCATTGATTCTGGAGTCCCAAATCTTCCTGTTAACCTCTATTGTTAATTTACCAAAACATGTCTCCAATCTAAAGATTTCTTCTTTCCATCTCCTGACTTAAGAAGCATTTCAAATATGGAACACTGCCATTCATCATGTATATGAGTGATGATCAAAGAAAAGAAAGCTTTTATTTTTTAAATTAGTATGAAGTAGTATTTCCATGATATGTCACTGCTTCAATAGCAAATACTCTCTGGTCCTCAATTAATTTCTCTGGGCATCTTTTTTTTTTTTTTTTACATAAACAGTAAGTATAGTTCACGTGTAATTAAATTAAATAGGGGCTAAAATGAGCACTAAGTGTATAAGGAGATATGGAATCTTCAGTGTTGTCAGAGGAGTGCAGATGATTATTAAATTGAGAAGAAAAGGTAGAAGCAGCTGTACTGAACTATATTTCAGCACTTTCAATATTAGTAATTTCATAAAAGTTGCTAAATTAAATTAATTTAAAAAAGGAACAAAAAGTTAATCATATTAAACAAACTGCAGCTGTGAGTAATCAGAGGTGTCCATGTTTGCACATAGTTTCCCACGTGCAAAGAAATGTTTGAGCAGACTGTTATTTGGTTTGTTTTCTATGCTAGTTTTGGGATTCTCTCATAAGGAAATTCAGTTACAAGATTTGTAATTAAGACAAGAAACCATATTCACTTGGGGGAAGCAGATCGGAGATGAGGGTTAAACACATTTAAAACGAGAAGCTAAATTAAAAAAAAAATCCAAAAGATATAAAATTCATTTCAGATATTTAAAATTATGCAAGCAAAGACAGGTTATTACAATTCTAGTTAGACACAAAGTGTATCTGAAAATTAGACAATTTGTTCAAAAAAATAATTAAGGGTTGTAACAACTGCATTACTACTGATGCCATCTCAAGCTTCCTTTACAGCATTTAAGAGCACTGTCTTCCTAGACAAATCCTTTACCTTTTTTTGGCAGCATAACTCTGTGTGATGTTGACTCTCTGCCATAGCAGAACATGTGACCAACTGATACTTTATCTTACAGCATTTGTTTTGTTTTATGAGAAGGTACACTGATTCATAATTAAAGCATTTAAAAGCCATCCTGATATTGTTCGGCTTCTCTATATAATGTATAGGTTTAATTCATAGGAATAAACACCCTATAAAATGATCCAGGGACACCTGAGCTGGCAAAACCTGCCTGACCGCAGGAGGTTATCTTTGGAGTTTGATCCTTTTGGTTTAGTAAGATTTTTAGGAGCAGGAACTGCTTTAGCATTAGAAGCTCACAGAAAAATACTAGAGCTGCGACATGCTGACACACCTTCGTGGCAATGAAATGAAACTACAGAGGAGCACTTCACCCGGGCGGGCTGCCCCAAGTAGAAACGGTACATCGCAAACAAAGTGCATCCAGCACAAACCTAGTGGACGTTACTGACCCAAAATTAAGAGAAAGTAGCTTGCTTACCTGTCTGACACAGCATGCCTCAGCCACACATGCAAATTATTTTATTCACATAACTTTAAAAATATGTATCTTCATTACCCAGAATAATAAGCACTTGAAAGGCAAATATGCATGCATAGCATTGTAACATTCATACCATGGGACTTGGGTCTAAAAATACAGAATCCATGAACAGCACTTCAATCTAAGAAATTGTGCACTAAAATTTCTTAATCTGTTGATTTCTTTTAGAAACAGAGACATTTCTAACTTGGTCTAATTTAGCATCTAAAGAAATTTTTCACTATGCATTCAAGGCTTAAGAAATTATTTCCATGCTTCCGAAGGAAAATGTTCCTATATTGGGTATTGAGAAGTGCGAGTTTCCTTCTCACCGCTCTTGTGAAGCAAACTGTGGGTGTGCCTCTGCCTCTCACAATATAGATCCTCCCTTTACAACTGCACACTCTCCAAGTACTCAAAAATCATTAAAGATAGAAGAAATTTTAACCGTAAGGTTTATGAAGAAAACATGGGATATTCTTCCTTCTCATTACAAAATCATGTCCACACACTGCAAAGACTTAATTTATGCCATTTGACAAAATCCTATTCCTACTGAAGTCAACAGCAATTTAGACATTGACTTGCAAGGGGCCCCAATTTTCATCTTTCAAGAAGACACAGCAATATATGTGACATTGCTCTTAGTTAATAAAAGTTAAGTCTGTGCATGTGCAGATTTTAATAACCTTTCATTCCTGGTATTATTTCCAACAAATGTGGTTTACATTTTGAGGATGAAAATATAGACCAAAAGAAGAAGAAATATATTTTTTTTTGGTCAGTATTGAAAAAAAAAAAAAAAATCCAATGTCTGGAAAGAAAGCAAATGGAAAAAAATTACTGTTTTGCGTTGGATAGTTCAAGCTTAGACACAGTTCATTCTCAATTTCCACTAACTAAAACAATGTCAATGAGAATTGAGGGCACTCAATAGGTTCAAGGTTCGAAATCAACTGAAATAATACTCCTAAGACAAATAATGATCTTTAGTAGCAGACCATCATGAATCTGTACATATATTTATCTACACTGTACAGGGGCCACGGATGTTAACTGGGTGATCTACAGCTTGGGAATGTGCACATCTCATGCCGGATTCTCAATTAAAGCTTAAAAAAAATTCTCTCAATTTATGGCTATTCATGGATTATAATAAAACAGCCTGCTTTCAATATCACAGTTATCTGCAGAGCAACAAGACAGTCATGAGACTTCAACAAGGCAAATTTATAGAATCATCTTCAACTTCCACTGGTCAAATATTGATGAGCAGTAAAGGAGGTCTTACCTGTCACTGTAGGCAGCTGCAGTGGCAGTGGCAGGCTGGGCATACCGGTAGGCAGCATAACCACCCTGAAACACAAACTCATGCTCTAACTGGGTTGCTACAGCACCTTAAATAACATTTTGCAAAATTTAACAACAGCTGAAAGAGCACTGTCATGCTGCAATTCGCTTGAGGGGTTAAAATGCACGGAAAATAGTTCAGGCAAATGTTAAGGAAATATTTCAAGCAAAATTTATCATCACAAACTTTCTGAGATTTGTCCCAGAGATCAGGAGAAAGCAACGAACTGTAATGATCAAGGTAACGTTTTCACAATAGTATACCCTTCTCCAAGTTTTCAAATAACAATTGTTTTTACAGACAAGGTGTATGTATATTCATAAAGCAGTGCCGAACTTAAAAGACAAACTCAGCTAATAATCAATTCCTTTTTTTGGTACAAAATATGGTTTATCATGCCTGGTTGATTAAACCTATGAATTTGTGCACTCAATTAGCACTTAGTGTTACATAGGTTTCCAATTTATACATAAAATTATAATGAAGAAGCAAAATTCTCTTCTTCCATGAATTAACATTCAGTTGTATGTAACAGTAATTCCAGCTGTTCAATTAAGCAAACAGGACAAACAAACACGCATTGGCAAGGAATTGTGTGCAGTGATGCATTGATTATCAAACTGTGAAAACAGCAGAGCTTCCTGTTCAATGGACCACGGTGTGATATCAACCATTTCAAAATGATCTCAGCATGCCAATTAAGAGGCACAGCCCAGCTCTGCAGATAACACAAACACGATTTACGTCCCAATTAGAATTCTGCCCCCACCTCCCTGGGGCACAGGGGGCTCTTGTAGGGCCTTCCCCACCTACCCCCACCTGAACAAAGAGCTGAATAGGACAGCATCAGCTCCCTCAGCTTTGGATAAAATTCACTCTTTTGCTGAAGTGTTTGCTTTAAAAGGTAGAGAAAAAAGAAAAAAAATATTTTTTTTTTATTGGGAGGCTCCATTCACCCAAGATATTCTGCTGAAGCATAAAAAACGTGTCAGCCTTTACAGCAGCAGCACTACATTTTTGCTACAGCAACTTCTCTGAGTTTTCTATTTGGATTTCACGTATTCACTCTTTTCTGAAAAGCCATTTCAGCTACTTTTACAGGCTGTTTCCCCTTCTACCACTGTGCTTGGCGGAATCACTTTCATCCCTAACACGTGTAAACCTTCGTGGCTTTGAAGAGTTGCAGCAGGTTGGGTTCGGGAATCAATCGTTCAGCTGATAATGCCACATCACCCAAAGAATAAACAGAAGTTTTACATATACTGACAGCTCGTTAGAAACCCCAGCCTTTGAAGCATCAGCTTTCCCTGAGGAACATTCTTCCTGTTTTTTTTTCAAGTGCTCACCCAGGGAACAGGACATTCCCCTCCCTGCCAGCAGCAATTGTGTCCCACAAGTGATGGAACGAGGCAGGAAAAAGGCTTCTCTACCACCCTGCCTGCTGTCCCCTGCTCCTCTGAGCACACACAGGGCAGTGAGACAAAATGCCTTCTCATTTTGGGTCAGCTGATTTTTATAAACCAACAGAAGGCTATTCCTGCCCAAAATGTGTAACAGGCACCTACTGGTTGCAGGTACGTGCAGGGGCATCACACAGATTTACCCGCTCTCCCCTCCTGGTTTCTGAGTGCTAAGGATAGCACCTTTTTTTTCCCCTCTTTTTTTGGCCTTTTTTTTCCCCCTGAGTGTGCTATGAGGCAGCACAAACGCTAAAAGCATGAGGAAGGTGTTCTCTTGTGTTCGTGCCAGCGCGTGGCAGACTGCAAGTCAATGTGCAGCACGACACGGTTCTGCTCCCCCCGTGTGCGACCCCCTTCCTCGCCCTGCTGTCCATCCCTAAGAGCCCTGCCTTAAAAAGAGCGAGAGCCCCTCCGTGTCGATCCCCCCCTGCACGTCCCGGCTCCCACTGCGATACGGAATCGAGAAGGGGCCACCAGGAGCAGGTGTGACCCAGGCACAAACGAGACAGGCTGTTCCCACCTCGGCCGCTCTCAGATCTGCACCGGGGGGCTCTGCCAGCATTGATTTTTTTATTTACCCCCAAAAACTGCTCAGTCTCTGATGACAGACCCTTTCTTGCTCCCTAAATACAAGTTCCTTTTCCGCCTGCATTTTGATTTGCTCTCATCCAAGACTTTCTGCTCAACAATGAAGCTCAACTCTGGACTTCATGAAGATGTTCTGGATTCAACAGTCTGACGTTTGTGAGAGCCCTGGAAAGAATGAGTGTAAAGCAAAAGAAATAAAAAAGATATTGAAGGTACTCAATTTCCCTGAAGTATTTGGAGAACTAAAATGCAGCGTGCATTTGGGTAGCAGGAAAAACACAACTGCCTACCAGCCCATGTCACAAACTCATAATTTTAAAATAAACCATCGTAAATCACACATTAAAAGCTGCTTAGGCGAATTATTTTGATGGGGCTTGTGTTCTGCAGCTTTGGTGCCATATTAAGCTTTCTTACTGTTTTACTTCAATTCCTTCAGGTAATTTTCCCCTGCAGGAACAAAATACTTGCAGGGACAATTTACACTGGGAACTGGGATGGGAATCTGACTCGAGCCCCTGAGCTCAACTGCTGCGACAAGTTCTACTTTACATTTTTTTCTCTTGAATTTTGAACTTGGCTGATATCTTAGATGAAGAATACACTAGTCATCTTCACTACACACACATCTCTTGAGCAACATTAAATATTTATCTTCATGCCTTATATTGCAAAATAAAATATTTAGAAGAAAATTATGTAATAATGACATAATAATAAATAACTTTTAGTTCCTATGTATTAGAAATGTTTTGGGAATGTTTTTTCTCTCTCAGGCTGTACATTCATTCATAGAGAAAGCGCCCGACTGTTATGATTTAAATTGTTATTTTGAAAATTCAGCTGAAACAATAAATTCTGATAATCTAATGAAAAAATGTCTACTGCTTTATCTGTGCTCCCACATTTGCTACTTCCAAAACAATGATAATGCTGTTACAACAGCTTTAGTAGTTTTAAAAATTAAGAATAGTGTCACTACACTACAGACAGTGGCTTTGTGCTTCAGTCTGGGAAACTAAAATGCAACCGGTGGACTATGTTTGTAATTTATACACACGGGATCCGTTCTCTCACATGATTATTTGAGTATTAGTATGATTTTACATGAATCTGCATTCAACATAACGAGGTCTTTCCATCAGCCAGTGTGTCATACCTGCGGTGACATTGCCATATGCACAGGCTCTGCAATCCTGCTCCATAAAGGAACAGAAGTGGAATGACTCCGATGAGTAAAGAAGGATCGAAAGAAAGATGGAAGGAAGGAATGCAGGCAATTCCCCAGAGCAACTCCTCATGGTTTTCCTCTCAATGGTTTATACATCAATGTGGCTCAGGCAAACAAAGAGCAGTGGGACCCATCAAAGATCAGGAGCCAAAATTGTTACAGAGAAACCTCAATTAATTTTAGAAAGAAATCACACACGTTTGATGTAAGATTTGATAAAATGGTAATGAACAGAAAACGAAATGCAACTTAATTTTAAAATCAAGTCTCTATGTGCGCAGTAAGAGTAATTTCCACAAAATGAGCGACACAAATGGACATCTATAGATGACAAAATCACGTATACATGTGTGCACCTCCTCCTAAAGCAGTTACATTACTTGTCTTTATGATCTTAGATGTATTGACAGTGTTTATCGTAGACACGGAAACTGAGTGACTCTAAATGATGAACATTTTTGGTTGGGTTTTCCTATTAGCAATACATTTAATATTTTATATGAATGTTGAGAATTAATTTTCCTTAGTTTTTTCTTCTTATACTTCCTTTCATTCAAGGATCTCAAAGCACTTTGGGAAGACAAATTAATCAAGGTACCAAACCTTCTCTGGTATTGAGAATTATATCTGCCTTATGAGCTACAAGAAGAGGAATGGTATTAAAAACAACATGAATTATACTCAGAGATGCAGAATACAGAAGTTGTCATTTTCTTTTCTTCCACTCATATGGTATTGAGGTTTAAACAGCATTTGTTCTGCTCACGGAGTAAAACTTTGCCTGGAAGAATTAAAAATAAATAATCCACCAGCTCTTTGTGCTGGCTGAAACTGGGGAACAGGGCTGTGTGAAAGGCTCCTGGTATTTCTGTATCATGTTCCCAGAGGTATCTGCTGCCTCCGAGAAGTATCCAAACAGACACCACCTACATTAATTCCAACCAAACGCCATCACCAGCACTGGGCTAGTTTTTGGGGGTTTTTTTGACTGTACTGTTTATATCACAAATAAAGATGAGAGATGAAAAGACATCTCATCACTAGATACCCAGACTTTAAAAGGTGTCACAGAGTGTTCCAGCACATAGAGCAGTGGAAGGAACAACCCACTGCTCCCTGAAGACTGCTTTGCCCTTGGAAAAGTGATTTCTCCACTTTTGTGAGTCACAGGAAATGGTACATTCTTCCATTTGCAAACCACAACAACTCTGTGGGGCTTTAAAGGAAAATTTCAGCACTAGCTGTGTATCCTTGTTTTTCCAGGCCTTTCAGGGGACCTGATGGTACCAATGGACTTCTACCTGGGGTCAAGGGAACGTGTCTCAGGTAATTGGATCTGCTTTTCCCCTGGGAAATAAAAATATGCTCCACACTCAACACCCTCCTAGCTGGTCTAAAGGTGGTTACTGAGCCTTGTTCCATACTCCTGATCACAAAAATGCCTTACTCTTGCTCAACAACTCATTAAAAAAATAAAAATTAAACGTTTGCACACACATTTTGTCGTGGCCATTTGCCAGCTGTGGCATCCCAGGGCCAGAATGCTGAGAACAGGGTGGAAAACCCCGCTGTGAACAGCGAGACTGACTGACAGCCGTGGTTACACCACAGCACCCAGGGACTCTGCAAGGTTCTCCTGCGCCTGAGCCTTCCCGTGTTTGAGGTGTAGGTTGAAGACCAGCACGTTCTGAAAACATTCTTTATGACAACGGTAAAAAAAAAAAAAAAGATAAAGCAGAGCAAGAGTGTAGAGCTATTATTCTAACTGAATATTTCTGAGTCTGTTACTATTTTTGCTTCATTTTGTGGAGTGTATTTTCTTATTTTCACAGGTGTCAATCTTCATCTAAGAACTTCTATATTTGCTGGCAGGCAACTTTAATTCTCTTTTAATGACTTTTTCTCTTAGTGAATCAATACTTAATTTTAAAGGGTCTTCCTTACTTCCTAATAATCTCCTTTATTTTTCCTACTCAAAGGCACATTTAAAAAGGGAATTCAATAGCTCAGCTATTTCAGAAGCATTATTACATTCCATATAGAATTATATGAAATACAGAATATATTATATTACATCTAGAATCATGGCTGTTGATTTTTCACTTTAGACTGTACTTTTCATCTATTTTTAAATTCCTTTTTTCTCCTTGTTCCACTGTTTAGTATTAACCAACTCTGGCTATTTGCTTTCTTGGTTCACCCTCCAGTTTTTACCCAACCAGGATCTTTTTGTGTCTTCCCTCCTTCCTTTCCCCTAAACTGAGCCAGCAAAAGCTATGTGCATAGCTAGTTATGCAATATTGCTGTTGGTACTCAATGTCATCAGACCAGGACGAAACTCACTTGGATATACTCATTAATGCATATTTTTTGAGCTGCCTTTTCACTACTGTGCGCCTTTAGGTTTGCTCTCCGTGGTATTTTTAAGGTTCCTTTCTCTCCAATCTACTGTTAAGCCCTATATTGTTTAAGGGGTTTTTTTGTTTGTTTGTATGTTTTTTTCACAGAGCATTTGTCCTTTCACAAAGCTTCAGCTTTTCACTTAAAATGAAAAGCTGAGTAGAACTATGTCATAAACAATTGGGATTTAATAAATAACTCAGTTCACTGCAAACTACTACACTAAGAACTAATACACTGTGAATTGTAAGGTTTCATTTGATTTATGCCAATTCTTCCTATCTTCCTCTCCCTCTCCTGCAAATGTTTTATATGCAAGAGAGCACAAATGTAAAGAAAAATCCATTACAAAATAAGAAGGTTTGTATATTATTCAAAAAAATAAAAAAATTCCAGAAGAGTTGAATGCTGCAAAGGTAAACATTCTGCTGCATTAAGAAAACTAAGATATGCAATCAGAAATATGAGGCTGCAACTGAGTGAAACCTAGGCACCAGCAAAGTTCTCCTACTTTCTAATGCAGACAACTATTGCAGACAACAAAACTGATGGTGCACTAGAAATCGGTCATCTCTTTGGTATCTTCCTCATTGAAATCGCTTTCTATTTGGAAACAAAATGTTACAGTCTGTGAGAGGGTGGGAGGCCACCTAAAAATAACATTGCCAATCACCAAAGAAGATATTCCTGGCCTCCAGCAGCAGCGGGTTCCAGAACCTACAAACTGTTGCAGCAACGTTGGGTTCCCACCTATTCTACCACACTGAGCCACCCTGAGAGAGATGACTTGGTGCCCTTCAGATTTTGGGGTTGGTAAACTGAGCAAAATGGATGTCACATTCTTTTGACAGTTTAAAGGCACATGAACATTGGAAACCACAGTCGAAGAACTTCCACAGAGTTTCAGGTATCCCACACAGCTCAAAAACTGAGCAGCGATGTGTTTAGGTGAGATGAGAGCAGCACACTCCACCTGACAAATCCTTTGGCCAACAAGGAATGCAGTGAAGATCCTCCACTCACTTGAGTCAATGGGAAAAATTCTTTGGGAACTCTCAGGATAAACTCAAAAGGAGAGAATTTTAACTTTTCCTAATTTATTTTAGATCTGTTTTTAATCTGCACAAATGAATTTTCAGATAAGTATCTGCCTTTCTACCTCCATTAGAAAAACAAAACCTACTTCATACAGAAATTGAAATTGTTTTCCTTCCTTATATAAAACTTATTTTAAAAAAAATCTGGTCTCTTGGAAACAGTTCTAGAAGATTGCTGATAATGAGCACAGGGGAGGTTTTCTAGCATTACCTATTTAATTTTTAATATACATATGAATTTCTACTCATCTGTCTCATTGTATCTCAACAGAGACAGCACAAGTAGGTTAGAGAAAGCTGTCTGGTGAAACAAAATGATACCTGCAATTTCAGACCAGATTGCTTTATTAAAATGATAAGCAATGGGAAAGATTTCTTAGTATCAGTAAAACATTTTACGTCTACACGTAAGGTATAAGGATTCATTATTTTAGAAGAACGAAATTCAGCCTCAACCACCTCAAACCTGTTGCATACTCAGACACAGCCAGCCTCTTTGTTATGCGTTCAAGGTAAAAACTCGGTGAGAAAAAAACAAGGTAAAACTTGAAAAAATATTATTTAAAAGGAAATTGGCAAACAATTAGGTGAGTAGATAATGATGGATCCAAGACTAGAAATCCTTCCTAACAAATAATCCACTTTTATCCTGAGCAGTCTCTACCCATTTCCTTTAAACTGAAATAAGGGTATTTTCTAAGTGCAGGTGGAGGTCGACTCAGATTACAGACAATACACAGCCAGCTCTTATTAAGCTCTCCTATCACCACAGCACCTGTGTATACCAAATGCTGGCAGGATTTGGGACACCTGTATCTCTCCATGAACTATTTTCATACTTCAAGTATTAATAATACCCAGCTTGCCTTGTTTTTTGTTTGGTTTTTTCTTTAAAAAAAGAGCTTTTGAGAATTTTCAAATCTGGTTTGCTTTAGTTTTTCTATGAACGTCAATTAGGAATGGAGACGCCCCTTCACACACACACACACACACACACACACATTTTTCACATCTTTTTGCATTCATTCAGCATTTGATTGAAGAGTTAATTCAGCTCCACTGAACAATGATAGATGTAATGAACAGAAAGGTCTTCCAATGTGAGAGATATTCTTCTCAATTCTTTCTGACAGGCAAGGGATGGTAAATAGACAAAACAGAGTCAAGCTAGGCAGCAAACTTGTAAAAAGAATGACTCTGGTAATGTACAAGGACAGCATGCACATCAATGAATACTTACATAAATGTCTGCACCATAAAATCCATCCTGGTATACAACACTGCAAGGATGCACACACAAAGAAAAACATCCGTATTAGTGCATTTCCACATGCAAATGCCACCAACCCCGGCAGAGCTGAGGTTAGTCTGGTCACAAGAACAGAGGGAAGGGGAGGGAAGGCACACTTCACATTGGTTAAGGAGGTTGGCGGTAATTATTGGAAGTGAAACTGTACCGAATACATCCTCTTATAAAGTGTGCCAAAGTCAAAGGAACACAAAGCATGACAGGATTAGAAAAGACTTCTGATAAGTCTTTAGGGGGCGTTTTTTTTTTTCCCCCTCCCAAAACCACATACTGGCACAATTTTTCCCATAAAAATTTCTCAGTGGGCCGATCCTACAATTTAAATGCTTTAACAAAAATCTAACTCTGGAAGTACTACGTTCTTGTCCTGCAATTACTCCGACCCTCTGGAATAAAGTGGTAATTCTCATTACTTAGATGGAAAATAAAACACAGCCTAAGTTTATATGGTGAGAGGAGTGGGTGAAATAATTATGCTGTTGGTATTCTATCCATTGGGTCAAATCTCAATACCTCAGTGTACACAGAGGTGAGAAAATCCACAGGTGCTGGCTTGGTGCACCTCTCCCATAATGACCACAGGCGTTATTCGTATGAGAAAAAGTATCAACTTTCCTTAATTGATCATTTTACACCTTCAGTGGACATGCCAATGGTTCTGAGGTCCCCTGCAGTTTTGGTTGAACACGTTACTACTTCCTATTTCAAAAAAAAGTGGCGTCGTGACACTGCTGTTAAGAGTTCACCAGAGACTGTGGTATTTCAGCTAAGATAAATCATCGGTGTAAATACTGCAGATTTCAGATTCTAAACCCTCCAGGATAAAGGATATGGTATGACAAAGGCAGTTTAAATGATTACACTAAATAAAACTGGAACCCCACAACAGTGGCCTACCAATTACACACATTATGTAATTCCTTCAATTTTACATTCATGTGGCAGTTCCTCAACTTCAAATGGGTATTTCCACTATCAGAATCAACCCAAGCCGTTTCAAGAGCTAAATATGAGAGCACGCGATAGGGGTTTATTTGCAATGATATTTTCAATTTAGGAATGATATTACCTAGGAATAATCGTTATTACCGCATTGCTAGTCTTAGCTGCTTCGTAATTCCAACAAGAATTTTCATGTCAGAAATATAAGCGATCTACTGAGGTCAATGACCAAAACCCACAGGGCTGAGCTGATATAAGTCAGAATCACTTGAGAAGACCATAAATATGCATACATGCTCACAAGCAACATGGATAAAACCACACTGATGATAAAAGTTCACTATGGAATAACAATGTGTGAAAACTCAGCTCCACTTAAATCAGAGTGTCTGCCATTTCTTTCAGTCAGGTCCGACCTTTACTCACGTATTTTTCTATTTATTATGTCTGCAGAACAAAATATGCAAAGCCTGGTCTATGCCAGCAGCTTTTGAAGAGCTTGTTATTTACGTTGCAGTGGACTTTCATTTTGGTTTTGATATTCTGGTTCTTTTAAAACATCCCAAGTTTTTCTTATAGCTGTTTGCATGTAAGAAATAAAACATTCCACAGGACGGTGAGGATGGGCCAAACAATCATGAACAACAGGAAAGGACTTTGATGAGATGATATATGAATTATACTACGTTTCCTGAAGATGAAGATCCCACAGCCCTCAGTTCCTCAAATCCCTCTGCCACTCCTGCTGGGAGACAGTGGAGGAGTTGGGGGAAGGTGGTTCAGGTTCTGTCTCTGTTTCTAACCATCCAATTGCACTTCAACAGGTGATAAATTCATTTTTCAGGTATGTTTTGCCAGTGATGGTAATTGGTGAGCCTTTACCTTCAACGCAAATGCTTTTCCATCTCACTTCCTCCCTCTGTACTCTTGAGAAGAGGGAAAGAGCACAGCTGGGTGAGGGGCTGGGGGCCACCCAAGGTCAACCACCCCAATACATTAAAATATGCTATTTTCAATTACTATTAAACATCACTATTCAGAAAATAACGCATAATGAGAGACTGTGTGTCAGAAAGGGGACCTTTCTTGTCCTCCTCTTGGTGATCTGTGGATATACAGGGAAGATGAACAGGGGCTGCTACATTTTTCATTACTAAATGCAGCTGGTTGTAATCCTGGACAGGTTCCTTCATCCACCTCAGCCTTCCTTTTACATATAACGCTCAGTCATGCACAGACCAACTTATTTTGAATTCTAAATATGCAATCACTTGATAAATACTACGCTGAAAAAATGCACCTATCCCTAAAATGAGACACGTAGGCATCACTCCATCATTAACCGTGGCCAATATTAAGATGAAGTGACAGAATCAGGCAAGTGAGTGCCACAGCCCCAAGCAGGAATTGCGCTACAACAAAATCAGCTGATTTTATCTTATTTCCTCCCTTTGGTCTTGCATTATGACAGTGATGTTAAATAAAACCCCTTCTGCTTCTCCTCAAGTTTGAAGAAAAGTAATTCTTCACACTTTCAGAGATTTTCCAGAGACTATTTCCTCTATTCACTGTCCTTGTCATTCATTGACTCCTAAGACTGAATTTTACCAGTGGAATGAAATGTGTTTTCTAACGGCACCCTCCATCCACAGGACAAAGTGTACAACACCAAGAGCCGGGTTTTGTCCTTGTGCTTTTATTTCCTTCAGTATGTAATGTTTTCCAAAGGGTAATTTCCTTGGCTTATCTCCCCTTTCCCCCTCTCTGAAGCTGTGGGCAGAAAACAGATGATACGTCTTGAGCATGGGAAGAGACTGAAGGCATCACACAGGGACCCATCTTAGCACAGCTCCTTTTGCACTTTGTATTAAAAAGGATTGTCTTGGCAGACAGATAAATCATGCTCCTTGTAAACCAACACAGGGCGTTCAAATGTGGCTACACTACTGAAATCTCAATTACTTCACCCAGGAAGAGATGATATGTTAATGTGCTACCTGGGGGCATTAAAAAAGCACAACAAATGCAGGGGATTTGTTCAGTTGTATTTTATAATGTTACTGTGCTAAAGAAAACTCAGAGAAGTGAGAAGCCTTAATTTAATAAGAAAATGTGCATCTAAATAACATCATATGTGGCAATCATTTCCTAAAATTATTTTTCTATGCATATGAAACTGTTGCCTCACCAGGTATTATACATCTGACTTTCATGGGTCTAGCTCTTTTATTTAAGTCTCTGTGTCTTATAATCAGTTTTTGTAACTCTACTAAGACAAACACTTGATTAGTTTCGATTCCACCTTTATAATATCCTGGGAGGACTACATCGGTCTTCGTTATCATTTTCTCCCCTCGTCTTTCAAAAGGATTGAGTAGAACAACCTACCAGTGACATCAGAAGACAGTCCCTGCCTGCACAAACCTCAGCTGAGTCCCTTCAGAGCAGGTGAGTGCCAATGGCCCCCGGCCACGCACACGCCCTGCCCAGGGGAACACACACGTGGAGTGATGGATGTGGGACAACAAAGGGGCATTCCAACCGTGATTGCACCCCCTGCAATAGGATCCAGGGCTGCACTTCACCATCACCTCTCCATCACAACCAAACAAAAGCCGCTGAGGAACACAAGTTCTGTTTTCTGATTGCTGTTCGGGTCACTCTCAGTGCCCTACACATGACCCAGCGCCTTGGTCCGGAGGTCACCTTTCACATGAAACCCTTCATATGAAGCCTTCATGAAAGAGATGAGAGAAGAGATGCAACTACAGCCTTCTTTAAACCAAATGCTGATAATTAAAGGAACACCTTTCAACACCACAATTTTCCCTGTTGTAAACACAGAGCTGAAGCTCTTATATGAGGCAGTTTCAACTTTCCAGAATGCTCTCTCATTCCAGGGTTTTGTCTTTCCCGTTTCAACATTTTTTGCCACAAACAAGTTCCATTATCTGCTCTGGAAAATTAATTGAAGGCATTGCTGCAGAGAACAAAGCCGTCAGACATAAATCACTACACACTGGCAAAACCCATTTTTTGTTCTAACAATTGCTCAAATGCACAAAGTACAGAGTCCAAAGTAAGAGGAAGTTTCTGTGAGCCCAAGGAAATATACTGGGAAAAACACAAAACTACCAGAGTTGATGCAGCTGCATGCACTAATAATTCTTCTTTCTTAAAGAATAAGTGTTGGAAATAAAGATGGTTTGTTTGTTGGGGAGTTGTTTAATTTTGAATTAGTTCAACTGCAGCACTTGAAAACATTTATTTTAACAAGGGGAACAGTTTTTGAATAGTCTCTGTTACTTCTCCTCCACACTCGCCCAGGTTCACAATTTTATTTAGGGTTGGGTTCGTTGTTTTTTTTTTTTTTTTAATCCTTCTTTTTAAAGAGAAAAACCCCTATTCCTATCTCCTGTTTTCCCAGGGAAGACGCCAGGAGTGGAGATATGGACTGAAGGCTGTGTTAGCTTCAGCAGAACTGAAAGGAGCAGAGAGGAAACGTGAACACAAAACCATCACACACTAAACTTGGGAAGAACTGGAAGCAAATGGTGCTCAAAGAGAAACGTTACTAAACCTGCTATCTGCTGTACTATCTCATGGACAGTGACACGGGGTGTCCTTGACAGCAGAATAAAGATGGGGCTTCATATTCATCTTTTTTTTTTTACTATTTGCTGAATCAATTTCAAGAATGCTGACAAACCGGTTGCTACAGGGGCCAAAAGAAATTTTAGGTATTAAAATCAGTAAACCTGCTTTCAGTAGTTTGCCAAAGAGAACAGAAATCCCAAATCTGTCCTAGGAGCACCTTCAATAGCCAAGACAAATGTCCTCCTGCACGGGCAGGCTCTGGTTGCTGTTCTCCACTTACGTCAGACACAACATGAGCATCTTTGGTTCCCCTCTCCTGCACCTCAGTGTCAAGGCTGAGCTCTCCATGCACCTCTAAATATCAGAATTCGGTATTCTCACACCAATGAAGCTTTACTCCCTCATTTGGGTGTCAGTGGGGTTTGATGGTACATAAATGAATTATACATATGCAGTTAGGAGCAAGCTGCACATTCTGGTATTTCCAGGCATTAGAGAGGATGCCACAAGAGCTAAAAGTGAAGAGTTTTCCATGAGCTAATAAACAAGATGCTATCTTAAGGAATTAGTGAAATGCCTCACTCGTAAGTAAAGGACCCATTAATTATTGAGGTAGTGCTGTGTATCTCCTAAACAGTAATTTCATTTTTACTGACAGATTTTAAAGCATGTGTGCTGTTCTTTGATTTATAAGAAAACAACGGCCTTAAATACGGTTGTACCCCACAATTTTCCTCAGCCTTGCAAAGGTCTGCTGTAAGAGGGAGGCAGAGCAGAGCTTCCAACAGGAACCACACGGACTTGTTTTGCCCTCTGAGCACAAGGTCTCGATTTCCTCACAGCCTGGGCCTCCTGGCCATTTCCTGCCTTGGTCAATCGAGAGTTCCTAAGAAAAGGTCAGTGTCAAAGAGGACACCAAGGAACAAGAACAACTAGAGATTCCAGGGAGCCCGACCAGAAGGAATCTGTGAGAGAGCAGGGACTCAGGGGCAGCGCTGAGAGAGGGACCAGAGAGCACTCCAAGAAATACATCATTTTAGTTTTACAGCTGATTTTCAACTTCAAAGCAAAATAATTCCTTTTCAGTTCCAAAACAGTGTAACATAAACAAGGAAGTGTGAAGGAGATTATTTCACATTGGGTACTATACTTTGTTTCAGTAATAAGCTTAGTGAGGTTAATGAAATAAAAGAAAATAAAAAGAAAAGGTAATTTCAAATTTCAGCTTTATATTTTACAATTACAAGTAGGTTGTTTCATGAAAAGAAAAGCAATATTTTTCTAAGTATTGGTGGAACTTAATGCAAATTTATAATTAAAATCGTATCTGTCATTACAGAAAATATGTGTCTGGGGATTTTTTCAAATGATTGAAAATACTTCAGTATGAAACTGTTTGCTTGGCTGTACAGCTGGGCTCCTTCCTTGGGTGAAAATTGAGAAATTGTTACTAAATTAATTACAAAACAGCATTAAAAGCTTTTTCCACTTTTCTTATCAACAAATGTTATTCCAAGTTGTTTCCTTCCTTCTCTAAGTGGATCCATTCCTTGCGATCTCTATTATCTCTGTAATTCTTCTGAGTCCTACTCCCATTGTGACTGAAAACCACATTCTTTTAAGTTATTTCCACCAATTTAGGACTTTTTTTTTTCTTCTGATGAAAATCTTTTTTTGCTTCTTTAATTGGTCGGATTATGGGGGAGCACAGGACAAAGTATCACAAAGCAATTCCCAACTGCACCATGGCATCAGGGAAGTTACTTACACAAGATCTGAGAAATTACATCAGAATAAAGCTTTATTAACCCAACTGTGGAGCAGTGCAACAGAGATCTGTATTATTCCTGCACTGATCCATTAATAATGGAAGTGAGCAAATGTGTGTTGTGCATCAGGAATTATTATAATAATAATATATTATTAGTGTTTTGCTTTATTATAATACAAGGTGGATGGAGAAAATTAAGCCTGACTAATATCTGAACCAAGACCTACCTGAATTAAGACAAGGCTTATTAACTGAAAACTTTTGCAGACTCAAATTGTGTTCGGCCGGGAAGGTGAGCCCCAGATTCCCAAGGGTTCATCTCAGAGAGCAATGAGAAGATGGGACTCCTGAAGGATGCAACGTGTGGCTCCCTCTGAAGCTTTAAGGCCATGAAGGCAACTGGCTCATCCAACCTGCCTGCCAAACCATCCTGTGGGAGGATGTCGGAGTGCTGAGCTGCCTCCTGGAATCCAGGAACGCTGCTGAGCCCGGCTGCAGAGGAGCTCTCAACCCTTACACAGCTAAATTACTGCCCCAAGATGCTGAAAACGGGCAGTACAATGACATGAGGATACACGTGTATGACACCCGGAAACGTAATTCTTTCTGCCAAATCACTGTACTAATTAAACTACCAAAATCTGTAGACCACACACAGAACACCCACATGTGGTCTCTTAAATAAAGGAAGATTCAAGTTACTTACTAGTCAGAAAGTAGTTATTCAATTTGAAAATACTAACAAAAAAAAAAAATACTGTCCAATTCAAAAAACTGAACCACATATAGCTGGTAGGTATTTTCTTATATAACTTTATGACTTGGCATTAAATTAAGGTGTGATGTCAATGACGTCATGAAACTGGCACTGACCCCTCGTGCTATCTCACCACACATTGCACTTCATGTTCCAATTTAAGAATTTATTTTTAAATGAGCCACAGAATTCACTTTTTTTAAATGAGAATCCACTTGGTAGCTGAGACATTCTGATTGAAATCGGAATGTAGGACATTCCAAGCTTGCTCCCAACATTGCCACACACAATACCTTGACTAACTCTAAATGAGTGTCTGGGCAAGAGCAGGAGAACTTTGGAGGGACACCATCCTTGCCTGAAGGTAACTCAGGCAACCTCCAGAAAACACAGTCTCCAGTAGTGGCAATACTGTTTTGTTCACTGAATTAATATTATTTTGCTTATGAAACACTTAGATAAAACGATAGAATACATTTTACAAAATAACCTGATTCCTGCATCATCATTTTTATCTTCATTTTCAGAACATCTAATTTCTCTGAGATAAAAACTGCCTGAATTGGTGGAATGGTGAAAGTCTTAAATATCCCTGAAAACTTCACCCAAAGGCCAACTGACGAGACCAGCAAACTTGCCTAAGGATGGAGCAGGAGGACAGGAGGCTTTGCTGCCAGGTCCTGCCCCAGGGGATATTCCCCGTGGGAGCAGAGGAGTTCCTGAATGGGATTTTAGTGTGGGAGAGAGAGATCCCCTTCGCTTGCTGCCTGTGCCAATCCTTCCTGACCCCTTCTCACAAAGATCTACAGAGAGGTGGCAAGAAATCTAATTCAAATTTTTAGGATGAAATGCTGCTCTGGCCGGGGATCTGGTAAGTTTTCTGAGTTTCCAGATTTCCCAGTTGCTTAACAGCTGAAAATCTTTTGCCAGTGTTATTAGGGTTTTTAAATATCATGTGCAGCATACAAAGCCTTTCTGTGTCAGCACGTGCAGGAGAGTTTGTTTCTTCCTTCTTCCCCTCAAAAATATACCTAAAACCCCAAGCATCTCCTGACTCCTTACTGAGTTTCTAGAAATTGCTGCTATGAATTCCTCTCTTTTGTTCCTTCGTTTACTACCTGGTTTTAGTAAATGCAGGTCCACTGACAGGGAAATCTTAAGGTATTTTTAAGCAAACATACTCAAAACTCATGGTCCTGAGAGAAGCACCCCAAATTCCTGTTGTGGCAAAGATGGCAACTAGAAAAACTAAGCAAACTGCAATGAAAAAAAAAATAAAAAAGAAAAACCACAGCACTAAGCCTTCGGGTCCAGAGACAACTTCCAGCAGACAATTTGAAGAAAAAGGAGTTAACTTGATCCAACCTCCTTAATAACCAGATGTTCGCAATCATCCAAAATATATCTTTGAGCCGAAACGATTTCTCTGTTCCAAAGCATTCCCCGTTTCTGAGAGCATTTACATAACAATATGTGACATCTGAAATGCTTAAGGCCACCAACCATGGCAGGACAAATTACAGTCATTTTTCAACACCCTGCGCGAGGTGCAAGCACCGGGGCCGGTGGCGGCGCCGAGACACGACCCACATGCACCACAGCCAATAAAAAAAAATTAAAAAAAGGTGGGTAGCCCTCTGAAATCCATGCTAAAAACCAAAAAAAAAAAAAGTCTGGGAAGCCGAGCCGAGCTCCTTACCCGCCGTAGGCTGGAATAGGAGGAGGGGGAGCTGCTGCGCGGAACGTGTTGTACACCGTGCGACCTCGGCCTCGTAGGTGGGCACCTCTGTACGCGGCGGCCGCAGTGGCAGCAGGGTAGGGAAATCCTGGCACTGCAGGGGGGCAAAAAGAGGAATTAATGAGCAAGAGTCAGGTCTGGTGCTCTGAAAGAAGCAGCACGGTTATGCTTGTTACCTCTAACTGGACGAAGGAGTCACCAAATACGTAATCAGTCTTTTAACTCGTCTTTTCGCGCAAAATATTTGCACGCAAAGAGGACGAACTGGGAATTTGGATGGCAGGATCACAGGCGGCTCTCAGTTCTTAGAACGCACTGTTCAAATGAATGTTGACTGGTTCAGCCAACACTGCCACCGGGAGACTCCTGAGGTCCAAGTTCAGGCTCAAGTTGATAAGGACAGAGACATTTGCATCATATTATTGGATCAGCCTTCAAAAGTCAGCCCTGTTTTGAGTGGGGGTGACACTCTGGACACTTAGGTGACCTCAAGCCATCTCAATTACCCAGTGATTTTGCCAATTGAGCAGAGCTTTGCTTTTGTTAAAGAGCTGATTATTAACTGGGGCTTAACTGTGTAACCACAGAAAGAGTTTGCTGTCTCTGTTCTCTTTTTTGGGGGTGGCACCACATCCATAACAGGACCTTTCACCCCGTCAAAGGCAAGAGTTGCATAGTTTAGGAATATCTGTCTGGATCCAGGTAATATTCAGACCCAACAGAAATAATCATCTATATTGTCATTACAATTAAGTATAAACATTAATTACTATTCCAAGTGATATTTAAAGTATTTTAATCAGAAATTGAACAGTAATACAGTACTGCTTGGAGAGGGTTTTTTTCTGTAAAACTGCGCTTCTTAAGCTTTTTAATGGAAAAAACCAAACAAACATAAGAAACCAAACAGACCAACCAAACTCTACACTTTTCTTTCTCTCCCATTTTATTTTAACCAATACTTCATTACTTCATGTCTCCTGTGTACATATATTGCTTGTCAATGTTAGAACAGGTATTTCTTGAACGAATTAATCAGTGAGACAGATAAAAATCAAATCCAGCTCTGTTGGCACTCAGGTTGCATCAGTTGTGCTTCACTATGTTGAATTTTTATTTCAGTATGTAAATAAAGAGATAAAAGAAATAAATATTGTTTAGCAAAGCCGTAATAAGAAGTAAGTAAATGGAAATAACGATGTATAAAACACTGCATTTTTCAAATCTGAAAAAAGAATTTATTTCAATCCTCATTTGTCTTTGATCTGCTTCGGCATTAAATTTTTAAAAGAAGCCTCAAACTTGAAAAAGAAAATGAAAAATTCACAACTTGCAGGCCTTGCTGGCTGAACACGTGAAGGCAAATACTGTAATTACAGTGACTTCCCACTATCGCCTCAGTGCTGTGGGGCTTTGCCAGGCCCTTCTCCTGACAGAAAGGTTGTACCGTAATTCTGCAAAGATTTACCTGCCTGTGATCCAACATAAACCGACCTTACAGCATTACAAATAAATTAGAACTGCCCTAAAAAGTGCAAATTCCTCTCCCTGTAAAAAGAATGTGTGACAAAATCAGCACGACGAACTTGCAAAACTCAACATACTGCTGCTAACTTTGCAACCAACTGCAGTTAAGTGTTACTAAAATAGTAATAAAAGCTTTTTTTGGGGGAAAAACCAAATATATATCATATACGTGAAATTCAGATGCTGTACTTTTGCATATTCAACACTGCATATTGAACAGTATAAATATAGTAGTGCTAGGATTATGACCTACTACTGAAACCATGTAAATTTGTCCTTTTCCTTTCCAAGTATACAGTCTTGTGTAAAAATGCATAGGGAAATGTAAAATACAATTTTCAGTGGACTGAAGGTACAGGCAAACATTACAGAGGGATCTCCAGGCTGCACTTCTACAGTGTGAACTGCTCCCTCATACTAGCAAATAAATAGAAGGTGAAGGGTCTAATAAAACTTTCTAGATGAAAATTAGCAATACATAATAATAGCATGAGGACTGGACAGCCATTGTTCGCTTCTGCCCCTTAGAGAGTGTGCCACACGCTGGAGAATCCCTGACTCGCTCTACCTTAGGGGATGCACACAACATACATTTCAATGGTCACTGATGATGACTATAATCTCCACCAGAGGCACCCAGGACATGCCTCTGTGAAAGCATGAGCTCCTAACGTGGTTTGTGAGCATTTTTCCTTTGAGTTGTACCATTCAATCCAGCTTTTTCTTCTTCATGGTGGTCGCACCTTGGAAAGAACTACAAGAAGGGCCATTGCCCTCAAATCTTTGACAGTGAACGCTTTCTACAAAGCAATGTCACTGGCAAAGCAGAGTGTCCCTTCAATAAGAGTGAAAAAGAATTCAAAATAAATATATAAAATCACATTTTTATGAGAAAGGCAGCTCTCACTTACGAAAGGGGAGAAAAAGCAAGAAAACAGAGATAGTAGGAAGAGTCACTTGGTCCCTCAGTGTTCACAAATCCAAACCCTGTAATGGTGGCTCAGCACTCACAGGAGATGCTGAGACAAGACAGTGATTTCTACCATTTTCAAAGGATCTGCAACCCAAAGATGAGTTAGAATGGAAGGCCTGAAGTAATGAAATGGTTTTGCTGTTCTTGCCTTGCATTGTTTCCATAACAGAGTCATGGAGCAGAAAATGTCTAAGGTAAAGCAAAGCACTTTAAAAAGGAAGAGATCAGATGTGATGGAAACTAAACCTGAGAAATGCAGGACCAAGAGTGGCATTGCAAGGTCTTATGATCAAGTGAGGTCTAACAGTTGAGTTTATGCATAACAGAATTACATCCATCCCAAAAACTCATTTAGGTCCACCTGAAAATCAGAGTATCTGAAAACATGCCTTCTATTTCCAGATAGTAACATTAAAGATGAAAATTAGAGGTAAAATAAGCAACAAGTTTTGTCGCCCTAGATTTGAGCTCAGAAAAAAATCATTATGCTACTTCAGCCCAGCTGAGAAATCAGATGGTCAGGAATATGTAATAACCACAGGATTTATTTTGCTCCCAACTTTTTAATATCCTCACCCCACAATAACTGGCAGAAGTGGCACCATTAGAACACAACTGAAGAATGGGCTTCATAAAAACAATTTTATGAAAAGGGCTGTCCCATCAGGAAGCATTAAATGGTATTAACCAGTCCCAAAAGTAATGAATATACTAGCCAGGAGGGGTAAAGATTTTAATGACTTACAGTTTGTAGGTCAACCCTCCTTAGTGCCCAAGTGCCAAACTGCTGAAACTCAGTCAGGGAAAACGCTGTTATAATGGGGTAGAAAATGGGGTTGGCTCTCAGCAGGGAGGCATCTGAGCCCACTGCTAAGCAAAAGTGGCTCAAATTCATCAAAGTAATTTGATGACTGGAATTCGTCTGATCTGTGACAGACAAAAGGCAGATTTCTCCAAATACATGTTGATCATATGAGGTGATGACATAAGGTTAAAAAAAAAAAGACAGACTTTTCTAAGGACGTTATGTAATCAAACATCAAACCATAGAAAGTTTACATTTTCATCTAATAGTCCCATTACTTCTGTAGTTATTCATTCAGCTATCCAAATATGAATGAGATTACAACAGCAACCACAAGAACTCAGTTCCTACAGCTGAACTGCAATTTTAGTTTTTCAAATTAAAAAAGGAGAGTATAAGAAAGATGCTGTGGAAGTGCTTGGCTTTGCTTAATATTAAAACTATCCAACAGCATACAAATCATCTACCAAAGCCTAAATGAATTTTTTTAAGGAACGTTACGTTGGTAAGATTTCTTCTTGAAACTTATTTGTTCTATTTTTACACTTGAAAGGATGAAATTTTAAAATGCATTATTGCAGTGAATATGGTCTAAAAAGTTCTCTCTTCTTACACTTGGTAAACATGGAAACACTGCCAGGACACCTCCTTCGTGGAACTTCAGTTTAGATCTCCAACATGAAATCAGGGCAGCAAATCAAAACATTGAAGCAAATAAAAAAGGCTTCAGAATGAACAGGACTCACGTTGGTATATCAGTAAAATTTAGGTAACAGACAGTTTTATAGAAAAAGCAAATATGAGCATGAGGAAGAAAAACTTAATCTTTGTGTTCACAGATGAAATTTAATCAAATCTTAATTTGTCCCAGAAGATGTAATAGAAGCATTTATTTTACTAACATTGTACTAGATGAACACGACAGGGGGGTGCATTTTTCAGGCACCACGTCTCACCACAGGCCTGGGAAAACAAAGAGCGAAAGGACAATGACAAACCTTGAGTTCCCAAAAAGAGGGCTATAACACAGCAAAAAAATACTTAAGGGTTATACGCTGTGTATTAAAGTTTTAAAGCTCAGGGAAAGATGAAAGAGCAGCAGATGCAAAAAACAACAGGGGGCAGATTTTGTATCAAAGCCATAAAAATATACAGCCTTTTTAATGGGCAATTATTCTTCCCATTTGTGCTGTGCTTTGCATGCGGCTGAGAGCGCCATATGCCCCATGGAAGGTGTGCCACCGAAACGGGGGAACAGCTCTACCTCTCCTCACTCCTCATCCCTCCTCCTTGGCACAAACTAGTAGGTCATCTGCCATCAGGAGTTTGCAAATGTTATATATATATATATATATAATGTTATATATAGGAAGAATTTTAATGTTACATCATGTTTGCATCAGTTTATAGCTAATTTACTGCAGCGCCGTTTAACTGCCGGGAAGGCAGGGAGACACATTTACATTATTCCCATGGTTCAGGAGGATCCCTGTTGAGGAAACACAATAAATTAAAAACAAAGAGATATAATGGGCAACATGCTGAGAAAGGCTAAGCAGAATAATCTACATGATATTATCTGAAATTTCAGGAAGAGAATCAGCAGTTTATCCCAATGTATGCTGTGTTTTCCCTTCACTCGAATAAGTATTTTTAAGTGGCATTCTTTAAAAGAATTATAAACACTGTGTTAAAAGAGGATGGGTGCATTTAAACACATGGACCAAAGTACACTGCAAGCAAAATCTAAGTTCTGCTACTACAGATTGCAACATAAAAAGGCATTTAAATTATATATATATATATACACACACACAGAAACACCCACAAAATTTCAGGGTAAAAACAAACCTTTAAAAATCTCAAGGGGTTTAAAATTAGCAGGCTGAAAATGCATTTCTTCACCTGTCACTTTTGTGAGATGATTTTCCTTGGGATCTACTTGTGAATTCCCTGAATTCAAAGGAAATTCGCCATATATATCAAACACAGTCACAACTGGTCACTTCTTTTTCTTTCTTTCACAATCTATTTATTTTTTGAAACATAGTAAGGAAATAATTGTCCTGGAATTTTAACTATTGTAGAAAAAAATATATGTCAGTATTATACACTGTTGTTTAGGAATGAATAAATTTGCATTTTGGAGAAACCCTTATTTATAGGGGACACTCATTTGAAATGCATTAAAAAGAAAAACAAAAATCTCTAATTAATGTACAAGTCTAATCACCATTCTCCACATGGAAGAGTAATTTTTCACTGTTCATTTGCTCAGTGTAATCTCAAAACTGACATAACAGAAAAGCAATGGCCTATAAATCTGCTCTCATTTGTTTCTTTAATATTCATATTCCATTGAACTACAGCTGCTTGTTGCTGCAGTCTATTACAACATGCAAAACTGTCGATAAAAATATTATGAAAGGCAAGATATGTTTCTTCATGGCTCTGTGTGCCATTTATTTGCAAAAAAATAACAACAAATGGCTCCTGGATTGTCCCTCAGTTTGCTGCACGCTGGGCGATTAGTGATTAATTACCTTGCTGCTAATTGACATGGCACAAGGAAATCGACACAGCTCTGATTAATTAACTTTTTTATGCAAGACAGTTACTTACAAAACACTGCACACTGTAATTGAATCCTTTACACAACACCACTGCATTAAGTTTCTCTTCAAATCTAAATTAGCACCAAATTCCACATAAATTCGGTGAAACTTTTTAAACTGAGTTATACGTAAATGTTTCTAGAAAAGAAAGATGCAGTTTTCCACTATTTCAGCCTCAGACACGTGACAAATTAGATTTTTAGTTTTTTCCATACCAAATCACCAACATAATGAAATGCACTTAAAAACATACATTAATATTTCAATAAAAAGCAACCTCCAATTTCATGTGATTGTTCTTATGTTATAGGAAGACACTTGACTATTCCAACAAAACTTCTCATTTGTTATCCTCCACTTAAAAGTTGTTTTCAGATCTAACTGATCTATTAGTTCAACAATGACTTGCATATACCGACATCACACTTGTCTTGGTAATTATATTAAAAGTCTATATATGGAATTATTCTTTCTCTCTGCCTTGTTTTGTTTCAACTCTTCTCCTGTACCAACAAACAACCCACTTCTGCTTTCTGTGTCTATTGATACCATTCTATGGCATTAATACATAACTTTTGGAGCAAAATCGTGATGCCAAAACCTGGAAACTGTCTCGTCTGAGACCGTAAAGGAAAAGAAACAGTAGAAATTGGAGAAGACACATTGGATCTTAAATTAAAGAACAATCTTCAAATAGAGATGAGCAAAGGGATCAGTATCTTGTCTCATGTTTTTGGTTGTTGGACATCTCCAAGTTCCAAGCAAATGGAACGAACACCCTGTGCCCAGACAGGCACCATCTCTGAGGCAAAGGAAAAGGCCATGGTTAGGGAAAGGTGGATGAGAAGTAGCACTGCTATAAAGAGATGGCAAAATTAAGGCATTTGCATATTTATGAAAGCCAATTGTGTAGTTACAAAAAATAATGTTTAGATGACACCAGGATTTCTAAAAATATTCAACCGCAAAAAGAGCATTGTCAGAAAGCTGTTGCGTTGGGAACAATGTAGGCAGGAAGCAACAGAGCTAAAATGCAGCTGTTCACCTCATCCAAGCCAGCATGGAAAAAGGTGTCAAAGCAACAAATTGCACCTGTAAAGTCATATAGATACTAAAAATATTAATTCCTCAAAAGAACTTACTATCTGTGAAATTCAGGTTGAATTTTGTTGTACACACAGCATGGTTCTGAGAGCCACGACTCAGTAACAACCATCCCAGAACACAGAAAGAGTGACATTGAAGTACATCTTTATTTGAAGCCAAATCTTACAGGCTAAGCTGAAAAGCACAGAATTAAGAGTTTGATACCTGACAGGCAGAATGATCTGAGCTGTGAGCGCCTACTGCTAAAAAAATGAGTAATGCAGCATCCAGGGGGCAGAGCTAAGGGAGGCAGCAGAAGCCCGGGCTCTGCACAAAGGGTCTGACATACAATTGCATCACACAGCACCACGTAAACCTAATTCTAAATGTAATTCTCGCTATTTAGCTGCATACTGAGAGGAGTAAGTCCAAACCATCTTGCTGTACGAGTGGCCAAGTACCAAACCTCTATCAACAGAAAACCACCGAGTTCAGACACCTGAGTTGCTCAATCATCCTTGGCCACACACCTTTTTTATTATTTTATTATAGTTTATTAGTTTATTATTTGAACTAAAGGGCAGAGATTCTTCCCCATAATTCACTATTGAAAATGTTATGTCCGTCTTTCCAGGCATCTCCCACTGCCCAGAGGGAGGACTGTGTGTAAGGGGAAAAGCAAAGTCAGGGACACACAATTCAGGATGTGGGACCTCCCAAAGCTCTGAAGCTCGCTAGTTAAGACACACTGCCCATCACTGAACAGATTAACAGGAGAATGAGCACAAGCAGCAAGGCCAGGAAAAGCAGAACTGTGGGAGGGAAATGAAACCCACGTTTACAGATTTTGGATAACTACAACACATGTTACTGATGACTTATTAGTCCTCATTTAAAATACAGATAGAAAGAAAGCAAAATGAAAGTTACCCTGAAAATAGTTATAAGAAAGACAATATACAGTGATACAGAACACCAAAAATGCTGCAACAAGACTGCAGGGAGTGCTACCAAAAGAGATACACTTTATACCAAAGAGATACACTTTATAGTTAAAAACAGGCTGATACTTAAATCAAGAATATAACATAATACAGATGAATTTTGCTCCATTTTGTTAATTTTTTACTATCTTTATAACTATTTGACTTGGAAGCCAGTGGAGTTATTCTGCATCCAGGTCAAAGCAAGTCCAATGCAACGCACCAGAACAGTGTTTTGAAACCTTCTAAAGACGTTTCTACGAGAGATGACTTCAAGATTTTTCTCTGGAAGTGACACATGATTTTTCAATCTTCAACTTCTGTTGAAGTGACTCCCTTTCTACTTACTATTGGTATCTTCTTTATTTAAATGATCAATTGAACCCACTGTATTTAACATACAAACAGGACGGGCACTTCGCACATTACTCATGGTTACTACCAGGCAATTCTCTTCACTTTCATAGATAAAGGCAATTAATTAATTCATTAAGCACATTAAAAGACAGTTTGACTCCTAAATGTTCAGCACTCAAATGCATGGACACTTCCCTTTGGGCAGGACCTCATTCCTGAGCCACAGCCCTACAAATGCTTAGGGTAGCTCAGTCACAGACTCCTTTGCAGGGGTGCTCGACCTGTTCCCTATGAAGCAATAAAGAAGCAGACAAAACCACCAACGTGTAAATACAACCTACTGATACATATTTTATTAGTGATGAAGTGATCTGCCATTCCAACTTAGCTTAAGAGAAAACAGGCCAATTAAAAATTTAGTTTGCAGAACCTTTTTACATTTAATTCAGGAATACTGTAGCACTGGCAAATTATTTATACCACATGAATACTCATTTTTTAAACTGCTCCTGACCCATATTCTAATTCAAAATGGCAAGCCTGCTAAACAGTTTCTCCCATACCAGTAACAGTAAAATTGCAGCGTGTGAATTAAGGAAGACTCGAACAATAAAATCAGAACAAACTGATCACTGATGTCACAACAATATTTGGCCATTCGGATTGAACATGGTCGATCCTGTCTCACACGCAAAACCCTGAGAAGGACACCCAAAGGCCAGGAGCGCCTCCACTGCAGCTCTTTGGAGTCTCAGGATAATCCTATGGGAAAACTACCATCATTGCAATATAATTTTCAGGTACTTGCATGAGTGCAACAGATTAAACCTGACAAAATGAACTGAATCACAGTTTCTAAACCCAATGCATTCCACTAATGATTTGGCTCAGAAGAGCACTGTGAATCACCTTCGGAAAATTTCTATTTTCCCTGGGTAATCTCCTCGGTATTGAAAATATCCCAGAACATAATAGAAATGTCAAAGGTCTGACTTCAATCCATTAGTAATGCCACTGAAAAATAAAACCCAGAATGTCTTCACTGAAACAAGAAACATGAAAATAGCTGCATACAGCACTTGTTAGGTAGTTTACAAGGCCAGTAACTTACTTCTAAGCAAGGATGCTCAACAGACATATTGCATGGACAGGTCTGACTCAGTTTTAATTTCTGCAGCATGAGTCCTCAAACAGACTAAATCCTACCATTTGATTTGGTATTTATGATTTTTCTTATTTTATTCTATGGCTATCAAGGTCCTGAACTATCCTCCACCTACGAATTAAAACAAAACACCCACAGGAAAAATAAAAACCTTTTTAAAACTAGGACATATGCCTGTTATACCTAAGTGTTGATAAATTTTTAATAGAGAACATACAAAAAAAGCCAAATTCCCATATCATGTAAATAATACTTCGAGGTTGTGCTAAAGATTTCCCTTCTCTCCTGGCACATACCACATAAATTTGGATTAGTAGGATTGTTTAGGAACACTTCTAACGTCTGCTCTGTTTTCCTGCTTTGCTTTAAAAGAACTTCAGCATTAAAAATATTGCTTGTCAAAAATATTACGGCACCAAGGGTTTCCCGCCTTTCAAAACCATCTCGTCTTTGCCTTGTTGTTTCCTGGTTGCTCATAAGCTCAAATCCCAGGGCAACGTAGTTTATTGTTTTAATATCTGCCTGACGCAAAGCAAAAGGGTTCTCTGGTGAGTGCTTATCTGTCATATGCACTTCTGTGAAAGGAATATCAAGACAAATAAGATGTTCCATGGCATATCATGGGATTAGGAGTTTGGCACTGACTGATTTCTGTTTAAAAATAGTTGAAACAATAAACACAAAAAAAATCATCTACACTGATATTTTGAGGACGCGAGCTCAAAGAGCGTTGGGTTTTGAATATTTTAATTACAAAGGGTTTATGCTATTTTAGTGTGAATAGAAAATGAACATTCAAGTTCATAAATGGGACAAGCGAGATGAGAGGGAAAAAAATATTCCTAATTTAAACAGTTAAAACAATAAAATCCTATTCTAATGATACAATGGACTGTGAACTTACTTTGTATTAATTAAGCTCATTGTAATGGCATTTTCTATATTGAAATGAATAACCAGTGATCTGGAAATTCATTTAGACCATTAGGTTAATTACAGAAACCGATGGAAGTTTTATCAGACAATTACAATTAAAGAACACGAACAACGTGGGACAGATTTATAAGCATTTGTACCACCTCAATCATTTTTTCCACCACTGCTTCTTCCAAAATTTTAATCAATATATCAATTAAAAAATGGGCCATCAACTTCATTTGCCCTTGAGTATGATAGACTAAAATGAATTAATATTGGATTCCTGCATTTTCATATTTTTCTTCTTTTAATTCTATCACTTGATTGCAGCATGAAAGATTTATTTAGGAGCCGATGAGCATGCTTAGTGAAGATGAAACAAGTCTAACATTTAGAAAATCTAAGCCAAAATTGATTTCAGTTTAAAAAGTACTCTTTGAAGTCAAGGCAAAATTCTCTTTTATGGGCATGCAAAACATTTGGGAAATAGGGGCATTCATCTGCACATCATTCTGAATAAAGGCCTGGAGCAATCTAAATTATTTTATCGTACCTGTCAGCTACTCAGCCCCGTGAACTGTCCCTTTTAACACATGCTCCGAAAAACCCACTCGTCGCTACATACCCGATAACTCGAGTACCTTTGTGCTTACTTGGAGCTAAAATAAAGGCTGAAAGTTTCACAGATGAAAGTTCTGATTTAGAGAGCAAAAAGTATTTCGCTGCCTTTGAACTTCCCTTTAAATCTTCAATTCCATCTCGCCTCCGTGTCCTTCCGTGGGACGTGGGTGATGTCCAAGTGCACATTTCTGTGCCATGTGCTGCCCAGCTTTAGGCTGGGGCTGCCTCGACCCACCAGCGAGGGCTCAGTGAGCCCAGGACCACCCCTGAGTCAGTGTCAGTGCAGAGCAGGGGCAGGGAGGTCATCAAGGTACAGAGCCAGGCTCCTCACAAAGGCACACGCTGGGAAGACAGGAGACAACAACACGACTGGCATTAAGAGACATTCCCACTGTGTGGATGTTCAGGCACTGGAACAGGTGACCCAGGAACGTTGTGCCATGTCCATCCTTCAAGGGGCCCTGGTGCAGCCTGGCCCTTCCAACCCGAGTCACTCTGCAGTTCTACAGCTTCACATCTTCCTTTTTCCCCTGTACTTTGGCTCTCTTGAACTTCATTCACATTTTCAGGCACTTCTACATTACAGAAAAATAGGCACAAAAGAGTTTTTAGGAGTCCTTTCAAAACTCCCCGTTTGTATTCTTGCTTTTTCTGCACCATACATACCCAGCTATGTTACTGTCCTTGGCAGAGCAGGGATACGACATTCAGGGACAGACCTTTTTTCTTCTTTGGAAAAGTTCTTTCTTCCTTTTTTCCAGCAGGGTCTTAGTATTGTAATGGATCCTACTCACGTGTGGCTTGAATTTGGAAAAGTTCCAGAATTATTCTTGATATATTTTTATTTACCGGGTGATAGAAATTTCTTCAGGGTTTTAAAATTTCCTGTGGAAACAACTAGTCTAAAGAAGTGAGGGCAAAAAGAGGCTCTCAGTTATGTTTTATTTGCTAAGTTTCAGTGGGATATGATGGACCTCCAGGAAGCTTCCAGTGAATGCTTACCCCCTGGGATTTGGTGTACTCTGATCATCCCTTGCTGGATAGAACTTCTTCAATACTTGTCTGCATTCTGCATGAGGAGAAGGACGCAGGATTTGACTGGGACCTCTTGTACCAGTTCTGTCCTCAGGATGCCAACACCACGGGCATCTGCAGCAGCCAAGGTGAGACCCAAGAGTTTCCTGACCGTGGTTGTCTCGGTAAATTGAAGAACCAGTCCCACCAAGCGATGTGAACACACGGCCATGCTCAAACCCTGCCTTCTGCATAACAAACGGTCTGTTCCCAGAATAGACGTGCAAATGAAAAACTGATCCAGGTCCCATCTTCTTCTTCAGCATAAGAGAACAGATGAGGCATGAGAGACTATTGCTACTGATTTGTTCCACTGCTTGCAGAAGAAACAGCTCATTTCTTTCTGTATTATGCGAAGGGCCAGAAGTGACGGAAGGAAGCAGAGCCTTGTTTCCATCTCCTGACATAGTCGGACGTGTAACTGATCACTGCACTGGGAAATGCACAGTACGAGACATAAAATATATCCTGGAGAAATAAAGTATCGGAAGGGAAAGAGCAGCTCTGAGAACTGTGCTCTGCTCCCTGGAGAGCCAATGGGGTAAAAGTGGTCAGAGTCATCAGGGACTAAAAGTGACCAGCACAATGAAAAGCCAAAAAGTGAGAAATAAAGTCAGCCAAAATCAAGAAAAAGATATCTTTCAACCACATTTCAGTCCTCTGTGCCTTAAAATTCAGGAGCAAAAAATGAACAGTCAAGTTAGACAACACTTTTAAAGACAGAGACTATCCTCTTCCACATATCTGTAAATTCCTGTCCTGGGTTCCTGTAGCTGAATTTTTTGTAGGGTCAACCCACTACAACTGCCATTAGCATTTAATGAACTACAAATACCTCAGATGGCTTCAAAATAATATCAGCAGATTCTTTCCCTTCTGTTAAAACAATTCCAAATTTAAAACCTCTTAATTCTTACATGGGAAACAATTCTCAAATATCACACAATTACAATAACAACAGAAACAGAATAAACGATTAACAAAAGATTCAAAAATGAAGTGTGTAATATTGTTTTCTACCTGGAATGATGACAGTACAACTACCCATCTCCTAAACACTAATGCTGACTTATCAATTACAATTCCAAAATTACAGATGTGCATAAAAAATGGAATATAAAACATCTTTAAAATAATAAAAGAACTGAGACCAAAGTCAACCTTCATTTCTATTCCACTTTCAGTAGAATTTCCTATAGAAATTAAACGATTTTGCATCTTTATTGAAAGCTTTGTAATAAGCAGAAATAAAAAAAACAAAACCACCTCATTACAATCATTAGCAATTGTAGTAATTTTGTGTTATTAGGAGTTGTGACCCTATGGGGGAAACTGCATTTTGGCAACACGAAATAGTATACATAATAAACGAAAAATCCTGCCTTGCATACACAGAGATCCAACAAAAGTGGGATAATTTCCACTGCAAGGGCTACTTGCAATGTCTGTTATGAAACTGTGCATTACACATCGCCCAGTGGGAGGCAGGGAGGCAAAGCCTGTTTACTCATGTATTTGGCATAACTGAAAACAAACAGGTGCTTGTCAAGGCATCATTATTCGAGGAGAACCACACTGCAAAAATAACGTTTTTCAAAGGGACTGACTCATGAGACAGAATGGAAACAGTGAAGAACAGAGCTCAGGGAGCTTGCAGGGAATCTCTGGGGATTTGACACTTCTGGGAATATCGTGTGATGTGAACAGCAACCCCACAAACAAATTTACCGGGGGACAACTCAGTGATGTCATAGGAGCAACATGGTAAACTTTGGAAAGGTTTTTTTTGAAGTAATTTTCAGAAAACTAAAACAAAAACTGCTCCCACTCCTCCAAAACAGCAAGATGAGAGAAATGTTTGGATCATTTTCTAGGCAAACCATTTCCGTCAAAGATTAGTATTTTGGTCAAAAAGGAACAATGCACTAAAACATACAAAAGGGAGCATTGATTCAAACAAGACATATTTAATGTGTGTTGCTACAGGGATTTAACAAACTCACTGCTTGGGAAAGGTGGCATAGTACAAAATATTTTGGGGAGCACCTGGAAGCAAATGCAGATTTAAATGGCAATTTAATTTACAATTGGAAACACTTGATACGTTTTGCATTTATGGACTCTAGGCTGCTGCTTTGAAAGTGGTCCCATATGTATCCTGGAAAAGCAGCATCTCTAGGGATGACATGGAGAGCATTTGACATCAGAGAACTATATGACTGTAGAGATGATCACTATGAAACTCTTTAGTCCTCATTCCTGGTTTTAATTTAAAAAAATAAATTATTTTAGTAGTCTAGATAAGCTTTAAAAAAGTAGAACTGCATTCTAGACTGAATGCAATCTTCATAATGAGCATCTCTGATAATGTTAAATCAGGCAATGGACTTTGTTCACAGAGCACAGAGCCAAGGCAATTAATGCTCCTGTGTTCAGCTACAGACTTCTTATCTGAGCAGGAGCCAGAACAGGCACCAGTGGCCCCACCAACACAGCCTAAAACACTCCCAGGAGAATCAGTTCTGCTTCTGCTTCAGAATTTCAGAGGACACATCTCCACTCCAAAGTTTTGTGCAGAAAAGGGGCTGATGGCAGCATCTATCGTTTCAGCTTGTCTTTGCTATTTTTATTAGGGCAGCTTTTTATAACTCGAAATACCCACTTGCATACAGGCTGTTCCTTCGGTTAAAAAAAGGCTTCGTATCTATTTGATTCCCGACACAATCAAATGGCACCGAGATAAAAGACCTTTTGTGAAGTAAATCACAGTTGTGAGAAGGATGGAAGAAGAAACACAACATTGTCTACACAAAATGCAGAGTGTGCAACAGTACTGGATTTCAAAAAATGCCACTACAGTAGTAGTATTTTTGACCATTTCTGTAAAACATTGAAATATAGGGGTTATTATCCTTTTTTTTTTTTTTTAAACAATATATACTTTGAGGATAAAGATGCAACTCAAACCACTGAATTAATTATTTCTTGACATTACTTACGTACATTTACAAATACCAGGTTTGCTTTAAACAAGAGCTGCGGGGAAAGTTCACATTTTCAGGGGGGCTTCATTCACATTCATGTGCTTTTGTCACAAAACAAGAACAAGAACCGAGCCGTAACACTAGCTTACTTGTGGATGTGTATACTAGTGAACTGGGGGCACTGTACACGGGAGATCCCTCCTGGTTTGCCTGGCACAGCAGCACCCTGCCTACAAGAAAGAGAGAGAGAGTGGTATCTGGTTTGGGAACACTTCAACTAAACCTCAAGTTTTGTAGTTTTTTTTTTCTTTTTTTCATCTCAGAACAGAAACAAAGTCACACCCGGAGCAGCGCAGGGAAGCGGGGGCGCCTTTTGTCCTTCGCCTTCGAAGCACGAAGAGCCACAACAAACACGTACAGTTTGACATTGGAAAAAGCAAAACACAGACATGCCCCCAAAACCCCAAACCCCTTGTTATCCCACGGCAGAGCCGGCGCCCGCTCCGAGCGCCCGCAGAGCATCCCAGCACCTCGCCCAGCGCCCTCTCTCCCTCCTGGCCCTCTGTCTCTGGATATTCAGCTTCCCATGGGAGCGTCCAACCAACCCCCCCACCCAACCCACCCACCCATCCACCACCNAGTTCAGTATTTTTTGCTCAGAAATACACAAATATAAGCTGGATTCAGGACTAGGAGCAAAACCAAATAAAAGAAAAAAATTCATTTTCAAAATACAAAAAAAAATAGTAAGAAAATCAATTTTGCAATGCTCATTTTGAACAAATGACACACAGGTTTAGGGTTTTGGTATCTGAAATACACAAATATAAGCTGGATTCAGGACTAAGAGCAAAACCAAATAAAAGAAAAAAATTCATTTTCAAAATACAAAAAAAACTAATAAGAAAATCAATTTAAACCAACAATTTTGCAATGCTCATTTTGAACAAATGACACACAGGTTTAGGCTTATTTTGTGGTGGTTTGGTTTTGGTTTTGGTTTTTGTGAACTTAAATGCCTTCATCTTTTTTTAAAGTCACATTTTAGCAGTCTCAGCTGAACACTCAGATTGAACACTGATCAGAGGTAGAAACAACTGTAGTTCACATGAGGAAAAAAACTTCTGCACTTGAGGAACAGAGGAGTCTGTCAGGGAAAGCAGGATGGGACACATCTGGCATTGCAGATGTATGGACATATATCTGTATATACACACACGGATTATACACACACATGCCCTGACACACCTCAGGCTGTCGGCATTTGTGAATCCCACAATTCCAAAGCATTACATTTCTATGGAGATTTGTGAAACCTGCCAAGCTGGGCATTGACATGCAGTGTAGCCCCAGAGAGTACAGTCCAGTATTCTGGTCCTCCCAAAAAGAGTTACAAATGGTAGACAGGTTTTCCAATGAGTGTTACAAGAGCAATTCCCAACTTACACTCAGTTCCGAGACCGGAGTTCTCTCAAATATATATTTAAAATATTTTTTTCCATTAACCAGTTTATTGAAGTTGAAGAAGAAATATGGGCAATACTGAATAAAAATAAATCTTGTCATTTATGCAATTTAGCTAAGACTGTGATCACTGGAAATCTCATGAATTACTATGTTTCTAACCTTCCCAGACAACAAGACACCCTTAAAGAGCAGAAATTAGAAATTTTTTCTTTTTTCCAGCTACCTGCTATTAATGTGAAAAATAAAACAAGCTAATTTTTTTTTGCCCCTTACTTTAAGACAGCACATAGTTGACTATGCCAATATGTCTCTCAACTTCCTAAAAACCCATGAGTGAAAGCTGTCAAATGAACACAGACCCACTGAGATCCTAATTACAAGCAGCATTCTCAGGCTAGCAAAGGAAACAGGCTTTATATCCACACACTCCTTGGACACTGGGACTGGGTACACTGGAATATTCCTCAATATAACACCAGAGACGCTTCAAAACTCGTGCCATTGCAGGGGGCTGCAAACGAAAGGGAGCTGAAGCCCCAGAGGCATCAACCCAGCAGAGAGAAACACATCAGGAAAAGCAGGAATTTTCAGGAGGTTTTAAGAACAGCACAATTACAGTGACTTCAAGATATATAGATACATAAAAATATTCATGAACAAAAATGCTTTTAGAAAGCAAAGATCACAGTTTATTTACATCAGTCACCATAAATCCTCGAAGACACTTGGATTGCTCAATGCTCCACAGTTATTTTCCAATTCCTACATTTTTTTCTGATTTCATCTCATACAAATCTCATTTTCCCTACTCTAGTCTTCTAATTTCTAATGAAAGTACTTCAAAACAGATGCTTTTTTTCATCTGTGCTACTAGAGTGTATTTAATTTCTTGCATAGAGCCTTCTAATTATATTTTGACAATCTGCCTTAGAATTTGTACATAAAATTAATACTGATAACTAAAACATTACTATTAGATTTCTTTAGAAACAACCATTCAACTTTTTAATCTACTTTTGTAAGATAAGATTATTTCTGCTGCATCTAATTTTGGTATTAAAATATTTAAATTGTAATTAATACAACTGAGGCAAGACTGAATTATTTACCATAAGATCTTGGATAAACCTCAGAACACAGAAACAATCTATAAATTCCCCAATGGAAAAAAAAAATTTTCCTCCAGAATACTAAATTCTAGCACAATGGAATAAAGGGGGGGGACAAAAACAAACTTCTCAAGATCAAAGACCATTTCCACTCATCCTTCTCTTCCTCCACTGTTTTCTCCTACAGTCCATGATTAAGCATGTACTGTTTGATTAGGTCTTTTGTTGAAGAACTATTATTTTGAGAAATAATTGATCTGAAAATACTCGGGGCTGTGGGAAACAAAAAAAATTAAGTGAAGTCATTGAAATTTTTAGAACACTTAAAATTCAGTTCCCAGCGGTTTCAAGATATCTGACTGAACGTGTTCCCCTAATCTTTTCACACTTTCAAAAATAAGTTTTTGTGTACAGTTATTTACATGATTCATATAAACTAATGTACAGAGCAGAAGTGGAAGCACCAGTGTAGTGGTGATGCTGCACAGACCACTCACTGCCTCGTGCCAGACACAGCACAAAGCTCCCTGTGTGTCTCAAATACTCGGATAACCAAGAAATAATACCCAGGATCAGCAACAGGTGGACTTGGCAGTAAATTAGACAGGATTTTAAACCACTGCTGTTGAAAACAGCTTTTAACTGGCACCACTGTGTAGCCAGCACCGCAGACAGCTTAAAAGGAAAGATGTGGAATCAGGTTAAAAGAATTCACGCAATTAGAAGCCATCTCTCATGGAAGTATAAATGGAAACAGCATTTTCAGTAGGAAAAAAAAATTCATTCCATCAGCTAAAATTATGCTGCTGCTGTAAAATTCCCAGTGTTGCAATGCCTTGGTCACGGGCACAGCTCTCTCCTGTCACAGCAGGCAGAGGAAACTTGGAGAAACCTTTCCTGCCGAGATGGTTTAAGGTTTATACACCAGTGTGGAGAACCTGAGCTTACAAATCCCCACCTCCCTACGTACGTGGCTTTAGTACTTCAGGTCATCACAAACCCAGAGTTCCCAGTTCACAAGGCTGGTATTTGGTGGGGAGGGGGCTGCAAAAAACGCAGAGCACACAAGTTGCACTGTAAGAGCTCAGCAGCTTACTGGGGGTTTGCCCTGGGACATGACCAAATGAGACACAGGAAAACTGAGCTCCTGCTCTCCCTCCAGGACTCCCCAGGAACCCCCACCTTCATCCACAGCTCCAAGGTGGCAGCGGTGCTGTGTCCTCTGCACTGGGTGTTAGTGCTCAGGGGGCCAAAAGGAGCATTTGTAACACAGGAACTCGGTAACTTACTACACACAAGGAGATTTCGTGATGCTTTCATTACTCTAATCCATTGTACTCTCAGCTTGCCAGGTAGAGCAGCTGCTTTTTATACATATTTATTGTATTGTGTTAGTAAAAGGAGCTTCTTAGTGCTTCTCACAACTAAGTACCCCTTCATACATTCTATAATACTATTAACCAGAAAAAAAAAAAATAATAAAAAAAAAATTCATCCAAACAAAGCCACAGGAGACAGTGCATAAAAACTGACATTATTTCTGTCCCGTTTTGTCTATAGTATTATAAACTGTTATCTTGTGATTCTACTCTAAAAACTATGTTATTTATCAAATTCTGTGATTGTCATTTCATTTTCTCCTCCTCCCAATCCAGCTGGATGTTACATCTTCTCCCTGGCTTCATTCTGATCATTGTTTTCCTTCACACCTTTTGCAATAACTATTATTCCGATACACTTCAGTGGACAATGCATAAGGAAAACTGTAAAGCTGCATCTCTCACGAACAAATCAGGAGATGTGCACGTGTATCCAAGATCCTCACGAGCAATCCGTGTCCACTCGTGATTTGCTGTTCTAAAAGCGTAATTTAATATTGGCCTTTTCAGACAGAAATAGCATTATCTTTGTTCTGGTCTGAACTATTGTTCTATGATGGATTATTTCAAAATGTGTCACAGGAATGGATCAGAAACACCTAATAAAAAGCTACTGTTGTACAATAATAGCTTATGTTAGCTTCTATTGTCCCTTCTGACTAGGGAATTTAAAGAGAGCCTCTATAGCCTCTCTCCCGAACACATAATAGTAGTTAAGTGCTTTTTTAGCCCTTCATTATCAACAGTCAAACTATGCAGCCTTATGCTTTTAAATATGGTGTTAATTCAAAAAGAAGTGTTTTGTGAGGGCCTTCAGTTATTTGGGATCTCTATAAACAGAATAATACCCTGCAGATTTTAACACAATCACTCATGGATGACTGTGTTTCATCCACTACAAGGAATAAAAAACCCATGCACCTCTTTTCTTCCAATATGCTAAAAATACAACCAAACCCTATGTTTAATCCTGCCAAAGTTTATATCTAGTTTCACTTAAACCAGAGGGCAGGGAGGAGAATCTCAAGTAGCTGATATCTAAGGGTGAGTTCTCTAAGTCCAAACCCGTATTCATCTTGCCTTCTGACAGCAAACCTGAAATACATTCAATTATTGAACAACCTGTGTACTTGCTGCTGGTAATGAGACTCTGAGCTCTATACATACACTTATGTAGTAAGTCCCTGACCCACATATCACCTCACACATAAGAACAGAGGGGAAAAAACCCATACATACAAAAAACCCCCCAAAAAAACCCAGGTGGAGAAGGTGTTTGTCTCCAAGACATTTTCTGTGATCTCTCTATTCCAAAAATTCTATTTAAGATGTTAATTTCCCTTCCATCGCTTTTCCAAGCACAGTGCGTGTTTCTTTATTATCACCTCTCAGAGTGTCACCTGAACACTCCATGAACTCGGGGAGCAGCAATGCATGTCACAACAAACATAATTTACAGCCACCATTCCAATTATTCTTCGCCAGCCATATCATTTCCCAGCTTTTGGGAAACAGAGCTCCCTCGCAGGTTATCAATGAGCGGTACCCAGCATGCCAGGTCACATTCTGGGGTTGCAAGGTGTTCATACCATGGAAGTAACAACCAGACAAGCGCCAAAGTTTGCAGCTCTGCTAAGAGATAACTCCCCTAAGGCCCCTTCTCCCCACCCTCTCCTCTCTTCCTCCTGCATTATAAATCACTCAGCCCACAGTAACAAGGATCTCTCCTTCTCCAGGACCTGACACACCATACACAACGGATCAAACTGCTCCTGGTGGCACGGACTGTGATGCCTTAAACCTGGAAAGAGCTCATGGAGAGCACAGGGGCTGCAAAGTGGCCAATTCTTTTAAGCCCTGCTGCTCCACCAGCATCCTTTTCCTTCCTCAAAACATGATGAGTTTCTTTCAAGATTCACTCCTAAAAAGATCCTTAAGAGAGCTATTAAAATTCTCCAAGACTGCTTTGGGAGGAATAGCTGTGCATTTTTACTGGCAAATTTTGGTTGTGCCATGGTGTTGTTGGTATGTGGCAAAGCAATGCCAGCTTAAAAACACACACAGTGTGAGACACTTGTTAGCATTTTAATTAGTATGCCAACCTTACCAGGGATGGGTTCTATGGCAAGAACCATTTATGTAACGTTTCCATTCACAGTGCAAAACAGTTGCAATAAACTTTTCTTTCCAAATATAATTTAAAAATCATTAACCAGCCACAGACCTTCCCTGTCTGGTAATCAAAAGGAAACTATAGTATCACACAAACTCAGCTGCTGCTTGTACCAAAATGCGTAACATTCCTACAGAGCATACCTGTGCTTGTTAGTGAAGTTTTGTCATTGGCATCCAAGTCTAAATCCTTATACACACACAGTCACCAGAAAAGTCTAAAAATGCACTACGTAGTCATGTCAAAAAAAATAGGAGTGGTACTGTCAAGACTACCCAGAACTATAACTTTCCCAAAAAATATGTTTACTATATGTTTTATATATATATATATATATCTACAACCTCAGGTGCACAGAAATTGATGCTCTGTGATATTCACTGGCGTTATTTTACACCAGGACATGTATCCCACAAAGTTGTTCAGGACCTTTGACAAATCCAATCTTTATTCCTAATCTTTTCAGGTGCTCCTGGCAGATGTAGGAGGTAGGCAGGTAAATGATGGTTACTCTTGGTTCACTGTAACCTTACCTTGGTTCATTTGTAACTTGAAGAAACAAACAGGAGGGAAATTCTGACGTATATATAAATATAAATATACTCTGAGCTGGTATTATACTGTTCTTGAAACTGGATACTTGAAAATATACCAAATACACTTATGTTCTGCTGATAACTAAAATGGTCCCATTCATCCATCTGCCTGTTGAATAAAGATTGCAATAGGAATAGAATCACAGAATAAATGAAACTGAAGCCTTTCTGCACAAACACAACCACTACAGTTTCAACATGGCCCTGGAGGGATTACAAGTGGATGTGTTTATGCTTTATCCTCTCATATTGTGTCAAGACACTATTTTCTGTGTAAATTACCTATTTCAGTAAATCTATAAGACAGAGATGCAAATCTAATGCAATTAGATGCAGACATGCAAATCACTAATCCCTCAGTTCTGTTTGCTTACACCAGCGGATGCTGGTTTTAACTTATAAACAAAATTCTATTCTGAATGACAAGCTGAGAATATAAAAGAGCAAAAATTGAATCATCATGCCTAATCCTGGCTTTAGCAAGTCTATTTCTTTCCTAGACCAGTCAGATTCCGGAATTCCAGGAGCATGAAAAACCATTACACAAATGGTAATGCACTATTTCCAAACTTTCCAAAACACTCTCTTTTACTGCAAGCAATTCTATGCTTGGAGATTTCCAAAGAAAACCTGAAAGCATCAAACTCACAGAGCTTGTAAAGTACAGCCCCATCTCAGCTACTTTCATAAATGACTAAATGAATGAAAACTCTGTATTTTCAAATTTACTCTCAGTAAGGATTACAAAATGCAATTACAATGCAAATAGATGGGGATCCTGCAAATATATGGAGCTCCTGCCATCCGATGCCCAAAATGGGGAAAAAATGATTAAGACAGAACAGAAAACATTAGCTATATGTTTGGAATACAATTAACCATAATCTTAAGGTGCTTTAGCATTAATTTACAGACGTAATCAAGGTTTAACACACAGCAGAGTTGTTTTCCATTCCACTTAAGGGTATTAACTTTACATTTCATTTATTGCTTTCCTATTTTGCATTTCAGAATAGTTTGTCTGCCTGACTGCCCATCCTAACGCATGGATCTTCCTAATTTAGTTATTCTTCTAATCAGAGCAATTTATTCCTCTGCATAGCCACTATTAACTCAGCTGGTGTTGCAAATATCCCACCCAGTTCTGAGCAAACAAGTGGTTCAGTGATAACCTTGGAGTTTTTCTTAAGTTTTTCTCTGAGAGTTTCTTAAGCCACTGCTTTTTACATCAATCCGTGGCTGGTGCTTGGGTTACAGCCCTGATTTAATTGATCAGCCAGCCAGCACAGATAGTCCAGCCCTGATCTCAGGTCCAGGCAGGGCCCACCGGTGTTGGCAAGTCACTGGTGAGACAGGAGCAGGAGAACAGCTGGTTTCACATCCAGCCTCTGAACCTGCATCATACACAGCCTGGAGAGGCTGTCACCTCATTTCATTTATTTTTGGTATCTCACTGATCAGGACGCCATGGAACACATTTTCACTAAGCACCAGAATGATGTTTAAATAAGAGAAGTCCAAGCATAATTTTCCCTCAAAAATATTCTCTTTGTGAGTAAAGCACACTAGTTAACTTCCTTTTAAAAATTTGATCACTTATACCCACAATAAAAACAGTTGGACATACCAGCAGTTAGAAGCAATGCAATGACAAAGAAAGGGCAGTACAGCTCCTGCTTGATCAGAACATTTCCTTGTGTTTAAATAAAGTAATATTCAAACATGGCAAACCTCCTACTGTGTGGAATGAGGAGAAAGATGGAAACATGGTCAGCAGAGCCAGAGCTACATCTCAGCAAGATGCACCATCCAGCAAACAGAACCACCGCCCACCCCAGACACCTCCTTTCTTTCCCCTGTTCCGAAAGAACTCCAACTTCCAGCAAATACAGAGTTTCTGTTTGTCTAGATCCTGTTTGTGCACAAATTCATCATAATCCAGCATCAAACGATTTCTCTGCACTGGACTGGGGGCCCAAAATTTCCAAACTTTTACACTGCTGAAGCAGGAATGCCCTTCTTACCCATTCCCTGTCCTCCGGTATAAAGCATTACCTACAGTGCAAGATTTGCTATTAAATAATCTAGTCCGTGGAATTTCTTTCAGAGATCACACAGGAACAGTAGCAAAGCCTAAGTGTGTACTGTGGGATTAAATCTACATCCACAAGACACCTTTAAAAGGGTAATATGGGCAGTACCTGTGATGTTCTCTTTAAAATGTGCAGACAATGCTGAATAAGGCAGATCAATCTCGCACCAGATTTAAATGTATAACCAATTGACTAAATTAATATTTCAAAAAAAAGTCATTGGCAGTTTTCTTTGAATAATTCTTGTTTAGTTAACACGAAGGTATACATTTCAATGAAAAACTCATTATAATGTAGCATAAGGCATAATTAATTCTGGGTATTTTTTATTTTTTTGGCAAACAGCTGGTACAGATGCTGAATTCCATTTTTCTCCTGGCTTTACTCATCTGTCATAACCAGTATTTCCACTGTAATGGCTTGTAAGAGCTCCACAGAGTTTTAGGAAAGCGTTAGCTGTCATCAGCGGGGTTAATCTAGCTAGGATGTCATTTGTATGATGATATTTTAACACTATTATTTTTGAAACAACAGCTACAGCTCTGTTCTATGCTTTGCAAAGGAGCATCTATATAACAGGTGGAATATTAAAAACTAATTATTTAAGCTGTTTATCTAAAAGTCTTGAAAATATATTTATTTAGAAAAATCTGATAAGTCAATAGCAAAGTTCAAATCTAAGTGTATGTAATCAAATTTTAACATTAATTAATCTATGTAGAGATAGCCAGTGTTGACTGAAATTATGCTTTAGAGATACGGTGCAGTGAACTTTTACCCTAGGATTAGAATTGCTGTGCAAGCACATAATTCAGCTTCACAAACTCCAAACATCTTCACTGAGAAGTGTTTCTGGGGTATTTGCTGAGCTTATGCAAGACTCATTTAAATTCAAAGAGAAACACTATAAAGACGGAATGAATCCCAGGTGCTCTCACCCTCCAGAAACAGATGCTTTAAGACATGAACAAAGAGAATTAGTGTGAACAAATGTACAGGAATCCTCTTTTCCCCTGGATTCCTCTTATTTAAGTGCATTTTTTTATAGATATTACTATTTCTTTACTTCTCAATGATATATAGCATTATATTTAAAACTTTTAAACAAACTTGTGAAAGGAAGCTTGTTACAAAAATCTGATTGTTGGTGGGTGTTGCTGCCTTCCAAATCCACAACCTGCCAAAGGGCCCCGGACATGTAAAACTTCTCTGTCTTCTGAGCTAAAAAAAAGACAAGCTAAAAAAGCACAAGCTCTTTCCCTCTCTTTCATTTCAAGTGATGGGGGAAATGTTGCCAGTGACCTTGGCATGACTATTAATTACCCAAGGAACTGAGGACAATAGTCCTTGCTGGCTAAGATTATTTATGGAGTGACTGCAACTACTCAGCTCTGTGGGAGGACTCTTGAAAATACCTCCTGAAAAACTTCCAGACCTTAATGACTATTCAGGAGAAAGAGAATCCCTGAAGTAAAGAAGCCCTTTCTTTCTCCACTTTGAACTTCAGTTTGGAAAGTTCTGAAACACTGTTTGTTCCTGAGCAAAACCACCTTAAATGGTACGCTTTTATTTAATAGACAGGGGCATGGACTTAAGTCAATTTCTTTAAAATTTCTTATCCATTATTGTTAATGTTTTCTCGTTTGAGTCCCTGTGAATTCCACTCTCTTCTGAGTGTTCTTTAGATTTCCAGGTAATGAAAAAAACGTCTTTTCCTCCACCTTAGACACGGGAACTGCCAAAAAGAAGCCTCTCCAACAGCTCTAACAAATACATTTTATGCCATGAATGAGAAAGTCTTTTAAAAATGGCCCTACAGTGTCTTAGACCACATGCTTTAAAGAACTGATCTGTTGTAGTAATACAAGTGCAACAACAGTCTGTATTTCAAAAAGGAGAGTGCAAGAGATTCCTCAAAAATCTGTCCTAAAAGCCAGAAGAGAAAAACCAAAAAGACCTGCAGTAACTGGAAGGAACAACGTAGAACTTGGCTTGCAGAGTGCCTGAGGCTGAAAGGAATGCTAGGTATTACAGATAAAATATGTACTACATAAAAATAAGCAGGTAAAAATGATATTGTAGCAAACCACAGAAAGAAAGAAAGCACCAGAGTAGACCTAGTAAATAAATCCTACTGGAAATTTGTCTTTTCCCAGTTATAAACAAATGCACAGGGGAAGTGAACAGACTCTAGCTTGATGCAGCTAACCTAGGGGTCACTCTGGGACATATTTAAAACCGGATGGATACACAAAGAAATGAAAAATTTGCCCCAGTTTACACAAAGACTTTGTGAGATGAATCACACAGTGCTTCTTACAAATCTCCTCATTAGGACCTGCCTAAAACCTTGATAAATAGCTTCCTGGAAAAGACCAGCTGAAATTGAAATCACAACTTCATTAAGCATTTCTTTCTCATAAGGAGGAAAGCCACCTTAAATATTTAAGAAAGGGAGAGTGTGTGGACATAAGACGATTTTCAAAAAAATTTGTTATCCTCATTACACACAGAAAAGTGGGACGCTGTGCAAAGCTGGAGATTAGAAATTCAAAAAAAAATAAAAATCACTGCCCTTTTTGTTTTCTATGAAATATTATTTTAGGGCTTCCCCCAGTGGAGCGGTGGGAAGGGCAGGAGCTGGGCCAGCACATCAGCAGCCATCAGGGAGCTTTCCTAGACCCTGGAATTGCAGAGCAGGCTCCAAAGGGCCCTTCATGAACACGTCACTGGAAATCCATGCTAAGCCTACCACGGCTAAACAGCCATATTTCCAGAGGGTTCTCATTTACTACAGCACGAGCATTTCACAGTCACAAAAACAGCCTTAGAAGGGCTACCCAAGAAGAAAAAAATCTATAGTGCTTCGTAAATATATAGTATTTTGCAGTCCCCAAGTAATACTTTACTTTCAGAGTGTCTCTTGTGCGCCTGCCACGCGTCCTGTCACCTCCAGTTTCAGCTGCCACGCGGCTCCTCAATAAAGGTTTTCCTTCACACAAGTGCACGCTCAGGAAAAAAAAAAGAGCTGAGCCATAACAATCATGTCACTGGTCCTACTGTTTACCATTATCTTCAAGGTTTTAGGGTTGATTTACATTGCGTTCCTCCCTATTTGACTTTAATTGTCTGCTTCAAGTTGTCAGGACATAACTATATCTTAGATTTGCATTGCATTAGGGGATCTTCTCCTTTGTCTATTGATCTTGTCTTATGGAGTAATTTAACTCAATTCTAATTTTCTTTTGCATGCGGGGTGCTCTCCAGCCAAGGAAGTGAGTTATGTGTATTCAAGTGGCGCATCTTATGAATCTTGTTAAGCTTTACCGCCTTACAGCCCGCACTGATGGAATATTTAATCACAGCAATGAGTTGGCAGATATGATGTACAATACGGCTCAGCCTCGCGGCGTCTCCTCACCGGCAATTGGCAAACGGGGGGGAATCTGCCATCCATCAGTGCCAGCCTGACAGCTTTGTATAACCTTCTGGTTTTCACTTATTTATGAAGATTAAAGGTGCTTTAAATCAACAGTTTCTCTGCAAATGTATCATCTTTATTTCAGAAGTGGCCAAATTTTTCATCATTTATTAGGAGCGGAGGGAACTTCTTGTGAAAAAGTTGGTGCGGGTTTTGTCGTGACAGCAGTGGAGACAATAATTAAAGCAAATAACTAGAGCTTTCACTGTCTTAAAAATCACATTTCTAATTTTATAATCTTCAAAAGTTCAATGGCTTCTTCTCTAAGAAAGGCAGGGGGGAGCCCAAAAGTAAAGATATGTCGTAGTGTTCTGTTCCAACTGCAGTGCTCCTTTACAGTTTTCTTTCCTAAAAACTTTAGGAGATCTGCACAATTGGAACTAAACTGTTTAAAAGAAAGTTTCCATGTCTGAGGAAATATCATCTTTGAGTCAATACAAGAAATATGCATTTGACATGCGTGAAAAAGAGAAAACCAAAACCCAAACATAAAACAGCCTGCATGTGTAAACACCAAAAAAAATCTGAAATAAATGAAGTATCTTGATAGAACTTTCTGCATAGTTGTGGTGGAGTGCATGTCATAATTCATAAAATTAAATTAATAATCTTCTAATGGTAATTAAAGATTCTCATTAAGAAGGGCAAACACCTCCCTAGTGTTGGCAATAAAAATGCACTTGGGACTTTAGGAGGTTATAGAAAAAAATCAATAACCTGCCATTTTATAATTAAAAGACAAAATAAATGTTAGGGAAAAGTCCAGTAAATTAGGAAAATTACCTTCAGGAGAGATTGAAAATATTGATTTTAATTTACAAACTATGTGAACTCTTCATGCCCTACTTCATGAGACAATTATAAGTCCGATTGTTAATTCTGCATACGTATTAGAAAATTGATTACTGTACTATGGGAATATTATTATATTTGTCATTAACACAAAGTCATTTATATAAAATGACTAATAACTCTGACTCTCTAATTTATGCAGGTTCAGGGTTGGTTCACTAACTGCTCAAACGAGATCAATGTTAAATTCCTGTTTTCAACGCAGACATTCATCAGGGAGGGAAATAAATTCTGCCTACGCTAAATATTGCAATCCCATGAATGCCAAGTTAGTAGTTTTATTACACTGTGCCACTTTTATCCTAATTAGAACATTTTTATCTACTTCAGTAAAGGCATTGGATGTATTACAGGCAGTTGTTTAAAACAACAAACACCTGTTTGTAACAGTGTCCTTTCCAACAGTTTTTACCTCTTCAACTCCCTCAAACTAACAGGAGTTTTCAGCTTTGTCTAGTGGAGACTCAAACATGGACATGGATGGAAATTCTGTAGGCAGCCTCTTCCCGTGCTTAACCACCACCCACAAAAATGCTTTCCTGATATTTGTTTATGGGCAGGACTCAAATTGCCCTGAAACCAGCTGGATTTTGGAGGACCATCGAGTTTATTTTCCATCTTGTTGTTAAAGCACATTTAGAAACTGATGCTTGCCCTGAGTGAATTCCAGCAGAAAAAGCTTGGATCTCTCTTACTCCAAGTTGTAACCAGGATCAGAATTTGGTCTCACTGAAGACTCGAAGTGATAATATAGATTTAAAATACAAAAATATGAAACCGAAAAACTAAATTTAAAGTTTCAAGGAGTGCATTCAAAAAAACCATTATGAACACAAATCCCCTACATCTATGTGTGTCTACCTAAACATATGTACAAAAAAATATATTTTTATAGATAAGATTGTGGCTCACTAGGCTTAAATAATTCCGGGAGGAAAGAGACTGTACTGAAATATAAAATAAAATATAAATAAAATAAAATCTCAGGTAGGACTGGGATATTGCAGTACATTTCATGTTATACTATCTACTTTCCAATAAAAAGGTATTCATATATCTTCTCCAGAAAGTTTACTATGCCCAGGTAATGTAAAATCCTGCATCACAAATCTGTAAATAACTAGCAGATAATGTGAATCACACAAAGAAACCAAACCTCACACCAAACACATATTCTGTACTTTGGCATATTTGAAAGACCACTAAAATACAACATGGCACGGACAGCAATAACACAATCCTTACCTGCATAGAACTCTGGACTATAAACTGCACCAACAACTGGATTTAATTTCCAGCCTGCAGCAAACATAAAAACACAACCGAGTTAATACTGCAATTAGTCATTATAATAATAATACTTACTATTATTGTATAGAAATACATAGATAAAACTGCTTCAAGAAAGGTCATTTTAATGAAAGTTTTATAGGCATCTTTGATGACTGAGCTTTGATATCAGGCTCTGAAGTATGGAAAGCAGTAATGAAACGAGGCATTCTCCAGACATGCAGCACTGGGGGACACAACCAGGGGCATTTCCCTGGCTGAAATGCACAGTTGCCATGGACTTGATCTTTAAAATACGGAATTAAGTCAGCATTAAGTTCAGGTACCCCATCCTCTGTTCTTCGTCATTAATTCTTAGTCATCGCTTTAGAGGGCAATGTCCTTTCAGAGAGGTCAGGACAGTTCACTCAATGCTCACTCCAGTGTTTTGCTCAGCCACAGGCAGATCCACTCCCAGTTCACTGAAAACTCCACAGAACATCCCCCCCACCCACACTCTTTTTTTCTGAAGTGAACAATTGTTTTGAAATGCAGGGACTGAAAAATTAGGGGTTTCCTAAAGCACACTCAGATCAGAGGAGTGGGAAGCGCCTTTTGTACAAGGGGATAAAGCAAAAGCATCCTGGAAACTCCAGAACTATGGCACTTAAAATAGAAATTAGAATGGCTGCTGGAAAGAAAACAGAATCAGGACAGTGACCACAAGGCTTTTCAAAATCACAAAAGCCAAGATTAACAGAATTTAAAAGGCTTATTTCTTATTACTAAGGCTTATTTCTGCCTTGGCCATGTCACGTGATGCAAAAGTGCAGCGAAAATCGTAAAAAACCCAGGCAAGGTAAGACTGAAAAAGTGCAAAAGTGTAATGCAGAATGTCAGTAACAACACAACAGGAAACTGTTCACACCCCTTGAAGGCCCTGCTGCCTCTGTGTGATGCACAGTCACTGCTCACAGTAAGGGACTGTTCGGGGACAGAGCGGAGGGCTGGCTTGGGAAGGCAACTCCTGACTTAAGGGCAGAGTGATGAGCAGCACTGCACGACACCTGCTCTGCACAAGGGACCTAAAACGCAGTCACAGAAGCTGAAAAATGCCCAGCCTAGAAGGGTTAAAAAGTGCCTTTCCTCCTGGAAATGCCACTGCATTTTTACCTGACCCTTCTGTTTTACATCCCACGGGATTCAATTTAGGAACACCCGTGGTACAACATCACCTCTTGGCCAAATTCTGTGTGACAGAAAATTTCAAATTTTGAGACTTTCGGCAAAAATCTAACTTTTTATAGGTTAGGGAATATTCAGTATTTCAAATCCAGTGCTTCCTCAGAAGACCACTGTTCAACACCACCCAAAATGAAAGATTGGATTGAATTTTAGATCTGTCAGCTTTTGCTGTCAAAGCAGCTGACAGACACGTCTCCGCTTCTAAGTTACACTAACAGTGCCACAATTTGTCTGCGAGGGAGAAAAAAAAAGATGCTGGAAGGCGCAGATTGTTCTTCACAGCTGAAAGGCACTCTCATATTTCAGCTCCTTACCACTCTCCCAGTGACGGCTGTCTCATCTAACTTTTTGAAGCCTATAGAGGAAATACTTCATTCATCGTGAAAATAACAGTAATTAAACTTAACTTTATCTTGTCAGCCAACAATGTGCTGGCCCATAGCTGTGTGGGTTAATCAAGTGTGATGGGAGTCGATGGATCCGAGCGAGCAGCTGCCAAGTAACCCGACTGCAGCAGCTGGAGGAGGCAAATTCTCTGCTGTGGGTGTCATTTTGTGCTTTTTTCTCACTGTCAAAATATTAATCTCCTCCTCAAGTCGAAACTATAAAAGCTTAAAACTTCAAAACCAGCCAAGGAAAGAAATCACCCTGTGCCTGACCCAGCCTCCCACCCTGCAGAGCCATCCAAGGAAATTCCCGTTCAGTGTGAAGGGAAGAAAAGGACGGTGGTGCACAGGCTGTGGTAGGAAATGGGGCACAGCAACACGGAGAGAATGAGTTTTCCTTCATAGACCAGAAAGGCTGGAGAAAGGCTTGGGTGGGAACGAACCCTGGGATACCATTTGCTTTTCCCTCCCGTTTCCTTACAGAGGGAGTGGGAGGGGATTTAACTGAGCTAATAGTCATTAGCTGTGATTTTGAATCTAAATTTAGACCAACAGAAAGAAGGCTCAAATCCAAGGCACTGCAAGCACGAACTTAAAAACATATTGATCCCTGTGTCGTGTTCCTCAGTCATTGCTGCAGTTCCCTGAATCTGCTGGCCCGTAACACGCCCTGCCCTGCAACGCTTGGATGAGCATCCTGAATTGCAATATGGGCATGGGAACCGAGTGCTATTGAGAGCAGGATAGGTTGGAACACCTAAAAAGGTCTCAAAGATTTTTGCCAAGGGGTAGAACTCCCGACACTGAATTCCTTTGCAAAGAAAAGGAAGCTCTGTCTCCAGAGAATGAGGTGAGCCATCAAAATCATCCTGTCTGATCACAAACTCACGAAGAAATGCTCTCCTAGCAACTGGGAAATTATTGACTGTTCACTTGGGGCAGTCAAAACTCAGTGGAAAGCATACTTATTTCAGAGATCATTTAGGACACAAAGGTAAACAACTTACTTGAATACATTAAAAAAAAAAAACAAAAGACCTCCGGGTTTTTGTGCCTCAATCTCCTGACTCCTGCAATCCTGTTAACAACATAAGCCCTGCTATCAAACAGCCAGCAGTATTCAGGAATGGAAGACAAAGCAGTGTATATCTTGTTTTTAAATGAAAATAAATATCAGCGTCTGATGTTTTCATATAATACAACATGTGCCCCAACTACTTTTTGAATACCTGCCAACAACACGTCAGTCACAACACACTCTTTGAAAAATAAAGCCAGGCACTAAAAAATAAGTGGTTCTGAAGTGACAGGCACGTGCAAACCAAATGTTTCTGGCTACCTGCGTCAGAAGAGTCTTGCAAATGTTAATGAGCTGCCAGAAAAACCAGCCTTATCTTTTATTTAAAAGATGAGACCTTTCCTTTAGACAACAATCATCTTTAATAAATAATCAGCTACACCACTGGTTAATTCCTGACACAATGATAAAGAACTGGAATCATACCATGCCAGGATGACTGATAATACAAGCACTGATGAAACTAAATGAAGCACCTTGCCCATCCACACTTCATTCCCTGGTGCTTGCAATGATTATGCAAGAGGAACGTGATTGTCCTTGAGTGTTTACTTTAGGAGACCTCAGACATTAAAAAAAAGTACAAAAAAATAAACACCAAAAAAACCCAAACTGCAACCAGAGTTTTTCTTGGTAGATACCCTTCCAAAGGTGTACAACAGATCATTCTGCATGCAACACGCTGGCTGTACGGATTCACAAAGATAAATGTTAATTTTTATGCACCGAACAGGGTATTTCATACTTCTGGTGGATCTAGATCAGATGGAATAGGATGGAAAATGACAAACAAAACACTTCCAGTGGGAAACGCTTAAAGAGTAGATTTTGGTTATCCCGGTTCTGGATATTCCTAAATGACAATGTATGGCCTAAGCACTCCTGCAGTGCAGGGCACAGACATGAACCTCCTCTAAAACCAGACTGCTAAAAACCTCACCTCTCTAACTGCCAGCATTCCCTGCCTTCAGCCCTGGGTGTGCTGATATGTAACGTGTTATTTGCTAATGAATACTTTTGTAGCCTCGGGATAATATGACTACAAAATGTGCACCATCATTTATAGAAGAACTCCTTTTATCACCACAATATAGCAGACAGAGTTCACAGGCTCATATGCATCTGTGTAATGCTCTGTATTGGAACAAAATCTTGTTATGTGATCCAGTCAAGCCTTGTGTCTCTTGTGCTAAATTCACTGAGATGCTTTAAAACCAGTAAAAAATAAAGGAGATTTTTCCATCTGCATCATTTGCCAAGTTCCACATTTACATACAAAATGAGGAAGAAAATAGTTTCTTAGAAAGCATGAGGAATTTCAGACCCTTCTTCAGATCATTTTAACTAGCTCAATTATCACATGTCAAATAAACCCCATCATTTTATTTTATTTTCATTGTGCTGGACTAAAAAAATGATGAGCTTCTCATTAAAAAATAAAGCCACTGTTTGCCCTGGGTTTTAGCAAAACCTCACACTAATGAGACATCAAATATAAAAAATATGATCTATTGCATTTCAAAACAGAAAAGAATCTAATCTACCTCTCCAAACCTTTATGTGCAGATTTCGTCCGGTTTCTACTGGATGGGAAGAACTGCCTTAAACTGAAATGCAAATAATGACAACTACACAGTCTAGTAAAACCGAAACATAATGGCAATTAACTTCAGTTCGTGTGTTATTGTTTGACACGGCTGAGTTAGGAACTCGTCAGAATCTTCTGAACTAATAAATGCACACTCCAGCATGTGATCAAACGCTCCCAAAGGAAACATGTAAAAAAGGTCTTGTTTCCAATGTCGATGGAATACTTTTTAATCGTTAATGTACAACATTACACAGACTTAGGTTGGTATTAGAATGAATTTTAATTTTAGATAGCCTGGAATTTGGGGGAGAAAAAATTTACTGGAAGCAGAACCTAATAATAGTTTGCCCTTTCCTTCCAACAAATTGTGGAAGACACAGAAAATTATCTTTGGCAGGATCTCTGTCTTGGTACTAAGAGGTCTCTCATGCCCACCAGAGACGTTCTTCTGGCCGGTGTCCCCACCTCCATCACCCAAACCACACGGAATCGCTCATGGCAACGTCAACGCTGCCCAAAGGCAGGAGATGGGAACGCTCCCCCATCAGTGTGTGCTGGCCCACACAAGGCACCGAGGTTACAGCCCAGGCAGGCAAAGCCAGGCATGCAGTGCCCGCGCGGATGGGAACCGGCCGAGCTCCCTCCGCACCGATGGAACTTCTGCCGGCCACGGCACCCTTTGGGCTGTTGGGCAACGCCTGGGCCCCGGGGAATGCGGGACGGGCAGATGGTGACACCTCACGAGTTCAGCAGAGCGAGGTTGGACATGCAGGGACGTTCAAGGAGAGCTCCGAAGCTTCATGCACTTACCATTCGTGTAAGGGTTGACCGTCTTTTTATTTGTCATTACGCGTGCTGTTGCATTATTTACCTAAGCACATAGAACACCGGATTAGAAAGGGTTACAGGGAGGGCCCGTGGTACTACTCAATGCATGCATTATTACTGCTATTAGTCATGTAAAAATAAAATGCAATTTAATTTATAGAAGGCAACAGGTGCATAACAAAATCATACTATTTATAATTACATTTACTTTCATAACCATTTTAACTTACAAATCATTTCAATAAAGCAACATCATATCATTTAAACTTTAATAAAAAGACATTAAAAGCAAATTAAAAGGTATTGCATAATTTAAGACTTAAGAGCATGCTTGTATTCCATGATAACACTGATACAATAAATACTCAAAACAGAAAAAAAAAAAAAAGATCATATGAAGGAACATGCAGTGGAGTAGAAAGGAAAGAGACAAGGTACAAGGAAACAAAGAAAATGTCAAAAAAGGGACAAACAAATTTTAGCAGTGTGCAACATAACCCTTCAGAAGAGAAGTACCATTGGAAAAGCAACATCTAGCATTCAACACTTGGAACAAGAGCCTTTTTCATTGCAAGAATTAACAAAATCATTCAAGCTTTAAAATCACAGCTAACAAAAGGATAAAAAGAGGGTGCATTATTTAACACAATATGGAGTTAACAATCTGAGTAAGATGTGCACGAAGTCATATCCTCAATCCAATCAGTGCCTCCCAGGCTTGCTTAAAACGTACACTCAATTACAGGCGTACCAATATAGAAAAAAATGTAGCATCAAGAAAACTTAATACAACAAGTCAAAAAAATTCACGTGGTATATCAGCGCTAAATACGTGAAACGGCAGATGGACTTCTCCACTTACCATTCAGCACCATCGCCAGCATGGGTATGTATACAGTTACCATGGTTACTGAGAGTTTGGTGAGGGCCCTAAGCGCTACCGTCGAAGGGGGAAAATGAAAAGGCAAAATATGCAACATCTTACTCAAAAGACGACAGCATTTTCAATTGGTATTTTTTTTTCTTTTTTTTCTTTCAATGGATTACTTAATAAACAATCCATNTTTCTTTTTTTTTTTTTTTTAAATAATTCTAACAAATACGACTGAGGCAGTATTGAAGGGGATCCAGTGGGACCAGAACGCGTTGCTGCTGCTTTTAGAGACAGGGATGGCTCAGGCCACGCAGCCAAAGGAGCCTCGTGGCTTCCAGCAAATTTGAACTCAAAATTGATCACTCTTTAGTCTGGCTTTGCTTTTTTTATTTTTCTCTCTTTTTTTTTTT
>VWZG01006218.1:199625-209783 GCA_013396735.1 Grallaria varia
TATATATAAACAATGGGAAGGGGAAAGGGGAGCACACAGAAGACACCAATGATGCATCTGAAACAACAAATGAGAGTGAAGCAGACATTTATAAAAAAGATGAAAAGGAAAATATTTTGAACATGCACCTCGATTTTACGGCCCTCTACCACGGTGCCGTGTAATTTCTCCCTCGCCCTGTCCGCATCAGCACTATTTTCGAAAGTTACGAAACCAAATCCCTGCATGCAGGAGGGAGAAGGGGGGAAAACAACATGCACATTATTATTTCAGTCAATGACCACTTGTTTGCTTATGTTCTCTCTCTTTAATTTATTATTTTCTTGTCCTCGCTTCAGTTCTGTAACATGCAAATTAGAGAAATTATAATTGTATTGAGATGTGCAATAAATAAGCGACAAATGTGAACAAATTTTTTTTCTGTCATCAGTTAGATAATACCCTCTGAGAAAGTCAAAGAATGATACCAAAAATACCTTTCTATATGTCACTACAGAGGAAAACAAATCTAACAGTAAGAAAATGAAATTAAAATAAATTACAGTGTCTCCACATAGAAAAAAATGAACTAATGAGAAAAGAAAATGAACCACATTTTAATGACATGCAGATAACGAAATAAAAAACATGTGCACAAAATTCAACACTGAATGTCAATATACTCTAAACATTGCCTGCTTAATCATGCTGTTGTGATCATAAGAAACATTGTTCCCATGCAACACTAGGGTAACTTAAACTTTCGTCAAACTATACAGCCTTTACTTATTTTTTTATAAAAGAAAAGAAAAAAAGAAAAGAAAACCACCAACAAAACAAAAGTACTCTTAGACCAAAGTATAAACTTTCTTGTATTAACAGAGCAAAGAAAATCACATGATGTGAATCGGAAAAGAAACTCTGATAAAGGAAGAAAAATGCAAAAGTTTTAAATAAGTTTAACTGCTTCATTTACTAATTCTGCACATTGCTTTCCACATAGAGAACATGCAGCTGGTCAAAGCCCAGAATCCCACGGCAGTGGGACAGCAGAACACCTGACAAATCTCAAGTTCTGCTTATGACTAATCTCTCCTTTTTAGTATCAGGCTAAAACCATCACTCCCAATCCTACTAAAATTCCTTCTATGTGCTAAGTTAAATCAAACACTCTTTAAAATGGCAAATATTTTTTTGGGGAAAAAAAAAAATCCGACATGGAAGAACATTTTAGGAACATACACCAACCCTTTGAAGTAAGTCTGGCATTAGCACTACGATGCCTTTGCGTGCCTCCCCAGAGTCATCCAAACGAATTGCCTTCTACACCCCCGATGGTTCCCCATCAGAACTGCCCATCTCCCGTCCCTTGCTCAGTTCTGGGAGCTGTGTTCACCCACTGACTCTGCAGCACTACCTGCTACACACAGTGATTGACTTCAAAGAAAAAAAAAGGTAAAAAAAAATGTGCAAAAGAAAAAAAGGAAGACATTTATACATTTAATTACATATTTTATATAAAAAGGAGACCAAATACCAAACTAAGGCAAAACTGACACCGAGCAGTGAGAAAAACAACAGGTATAAACTACATAACTAATTAATCAACCAAAAGAGTTAAGTAACTATCAGGATTGTTATCTGGATTATTTGGGTTATTTTACCTACTCAAAGAACTCATTCCTTTATGCCCATTTATAATATAATACAAGTGGCATTTTTGGATGGTGGCAGATTCTGTTTCCTTCCCTTCCGAGCACCTTAAACACGTGGTGACTCTGTTTTTGCCCTTCTAAGCCGAGGCTGCAGCCCCAGCTCAGCCCTGCCCTGCCAGCAGCTCCTCTCCCAGCCCTTCCCACAACACCTGAGGCCACACATTTTCTCCTCAATTTTAGCACGAGGCCACGACCTCGCTTGTCACACAACGCTCAGGAGGTCACTCTCTATTGCCCAAAGCACCAGGAGCGTGGAGAGCAAGTAAATCCCCCTCCTTGGCACTAATCCCTGCGGCTCAGATGCCAGCACAGGCTTTCCTTGTGCCTAAACCCATCCTCAACTTGAAACTTTGATTTCTTCTACAACACCTTCCTTCTGTCTTGTTAAAGCTCTGTGAAAAAAACCCCCTAATTTCAGATGCCGGTGGGAAAATCGCACAGCGGGAACCACCATGGGCTCCATGGAGGCGAGGAGCCAAACTCCAAGCAAGAGCACAAATTGCCCCCATTCCCTTTGGTCTCCCCTCTGGTCTCTGCTGAGCGATTGTCCCTTCTCAGAGCTGCAAACAGTTGGTGGGAGTCATTCAGTCAGAATGTTCCACCGGTCCCCTTAGCGCACAGCAGCACTATCGGTTAATTAATGTTCAAACAACTAAAGGGAAAGGTAAAAACCTGATTATGCTAAAAAAGGAGAAAAACATACAGAGTGGAGCCACAAGCCAAGATAAGACAGGAACTTCAAAGATTCTGAAAACAATACTCATTGTAGTTTTTCAATTCCTTATGTTGTACTTATTCTCATGATCAACGCTCTTTAAATTAAGCACTTCCTATTAATGGAAATCTTTAACCTTCCCCAGCTGACAGAGCAGCTCAGAACAGAACACAGGCTCACCCAGCACACATTCCAATACCTGCACTTGAACATCCACTTTATGTGCAGCTGAGTTAACAGCTGCTCTAGCTTAGTGTGCCATGTATTTTATTAACTGGTAATACAAATAGATGCATTTTATTTTTCACATCTCTCAAATGGCTTAATAATAGTCAAGTTAGCACATGACAAGGCTCTGATTTAATTTGGGAGGTGTTTTGGAGTTCTCATTTGAAGAAATAGATGTTAATATATACTAGATATACACTAAATACATACACATACAAACAGATTTCTGAAAATATATATGTAGCTGTCCAAAGCGTTAATTTTTAACTGATTAAAAATGGTCAAAAATTCAAAAGTCATCAGTGTTGCCATACAAGTTTAGCCAAGTTATCTTCATTATTATTATGCACCCAAACAGACAGAAATTTGTAGTATGAAACTTGCATTATTTTAGGCTTTTCTTTTATGGAAGAACTCACTTGTGCAAAATCATTTTACACTTTATGGCATTGTTCTCATGCTCTGATTTTTTGAATATGCAATTCCATTTCTCTTAACTCTTATGGCATGATGATGAACCTACTTCTGCTGTTTTCACAAGAATCTTTTAAAACATTAACTATTAGAATAAAAAGAAAGAAAAACAAACAGAAACAAAAACATATTCTAGCAATTCTTATGCCAAACTGCAGCTAGAAACAATTTTGAATTCTGATCCTGCAAACTTTGTTACCTGTACTCAGTTTGAAACCACTTAGTAGTCCTTTCAGTTTCAGTGGGATTTTATGAAAACATAGATAAGCACTGCCAGGAATGGGAGTTTAATCTGGTGCATCTTAATTCCTACAGAATGGACACGAAATGATCAGATTAAAATAAATAAATAATTTTAAAAAATAAAAAGAAAAGCAAACAAAGCCAAACCAAAAACAAAATAATAATAAAAAAAGAGGTCCCTATATCTAACTTTTTTTCCCCTTTTAAAGATCTATTTAATTGAGAGAATCTAAGGGTACTTCTGCAAATCAAAATACTGGGTAGTTATACCTAAAATAACTCTACACAAAATGAGAAGCAGCAGCCATGAGATGCATCACAGAACTGCTTTAGGCATCTGGAGCAGCTCCCGTGGAGAGACAGCTCCGATGCACCACCGAGGGCAGCAATATTTAATGAGAGATCTTGGCACTACAAGCCCACCTAGGAAAACCCTCCTCCTTCTGAAAACCTTCTGAGGATCTTGGTTTTAGCACAAGGCACTGGGATGTTTTCACTACTGCAAGATCGCCATTAAAAAAAAACCCGATGGAGAAATATCTTCTCATGCCATTCCCCAAAAACTCAATGCAGAAAAACCTCCTCATCCCATCCTGCAAACACCTGACACTTCTGCAGTCCAGGGCAGATGTGGCGGTTCAAATCCCTGCCTGTGTAAGATTAAATGGCTAAACCAAAGTATAAAGCATCACCCCAGGAAAGGCGTGTTCAGCACAACCCAGCAAAGGTGACCAGCGTGGGATGGCTTTGGGAATTTATAGGACTACCCAACAGAAGGTTCTGGACAATCTACATCTTTTGTAAACACTACTGAACAGCCATGGTTCAGGAATAATAAATGTTGGCCAGGGTAGACGATTCTAAGCCATCGAATTACGTCTGTTTTAGTTGCTAACTGAAAAATGATAAATTTTCCAACTTGGTTTGGGCTACCAAGGGGACTAATTAATGGCTGAATAATAAGCCATGACATTTCAGCTCTTCTATCCAGTTAAAAAAAAAAAAAAAGTGAAGGCTTTAAGTTCACAGCATAAATATTAACAGAATTAAGAGATTTATGATATATATGATTCTTTAAAAAAGCCATATTATGTCTACAACAGGCATAGCATTCCATCGCTAATAAGAAATGATATATGAGTTACAGGAAGACAAACATTAGTGAATAAACTTCTCAGTGTGTCTGACATGGGAAGAAAAAGAAAAAAAAATATATGCATATGACATACATATAAACCCCTTGAATGCAGCTGACAGCAGAGGTGAACACGCCGGGCTGCTGCTCTGCACCAGGGAACGATGCCAAGGCAGTCCCAGCCAGCCTATCCTGCTCCATTCCTTAAACACCAAATCCACTGAAGTATGCATTTAAGGCAAAGGAATTCCCAGGGGGAAAAAATAAATGTTTGCAAAACAGCGAGAACTCTTTTGATCAGTTAAATGTTAAAATAGATTGTTTTCAAAGGGTTGGTGTACTAAAGCTTTAGCTAAAGAGGAAAACATCTGCACTTGGATAATCTGGAACAATCACGTATTTTCTCAGCTAATTACCAAAGAGGATAGTTGTTAGGTATCATTATCATCTTTCATTTCAATAAAGAAAAAAAAAATACCTGTACTAATGCAAACCTGCCTACAAATACCTTCAAATATGGACTCATCTTATAAAATAAAGCAGATAATTACCCTTAAAGAATAAGGACAGCAGAAATTAACATTCCCATAAAACAGATGACAGTTTGGAGAAGCTAAAATTATCCCCTTTAAAAGACTTGAGTCCATTGATTTTCATACAGCTAAGAGAACTGACTGACAGCTCAGAGGATGTTTTCACTAACATAAAATTTCAGACATTATTTTTTCACAGCAGTGCAGTTGTTTCCGTTTACTCATGTAAGTATTTTAAACAAATTAAAAAAAAAATCCACAGGTGAATTAAACTGCTTACCTTTGAGCCTCGCTCATTAAAAATAATTTCAACATCTAAGATTTTACCAAATTGCTGCAAAGAAATAGAAAAGTTACATGAAAATGAGATAACTTCAACACTTCCATCAGACACAGTACAAATGTTTGCTTCTGGAAACGGTGCAACATCCAAAAAAAGTTTTAGAACATAGAATCAAAGATAGTAAAACACCAAAAAAGACATAGTAAAAGGAACAAGATAAATATTACATCTAAATTGTACGTATCATTATGCTTCTTATATCATTCCAATATGAACTTTAAGATCAGTGAAACCACCTGAGGGGTGGAAATACTGTGAGGAAACACTGTTAAACTGTGATCACAGTGAAATAAAAGTCTCAAATTCTTTTTTTTTTTAAATTTATTTTGTTGTTAAATATTGGACATGGCTAATTCTTTGGATCCATCCACTCCAGCTGCCAGCATCTTTTTTTCATGTGTAATGTGTTACTGGGTGACTTTCAAGAGCAGGAAACCCCACCAGGAGGGTGGGATTCATGGGGCTCTCTGGTCCTCCTTCCCTCCCAACAACCTTTGTCCCACCAGATTTTTTGCTGCTTTCCAGACCAGGTCAAGGAGTTTGGTTATTTCTGTCTTATAGGAATAAGATTAAACCAGCTGGGAATTTTGTTGGTGGCTTTGAGGAGTGAAGATTTTCTTACCACCATTACTCCCAAGAAGTTCTTGTCTTACTGCATCATTTGGGGTATAATTTGGAAAACCAGGACAGATACTTTTGAGGAGATTTTTCCCTGCTCAGAACTGCAATTTTATTATAATATTTGTAGCAACTGTTATTCCCATTGACCTCACAATGGCACTCTGTTCTCTAGGCATTGCTCACACACACAAAGCCTGGCCACAGTTGCTATCCCAAAGCAAAAGTCCCCACTGGACTTGTCCTGGGAAGAGAATAAATGTTGGACTCAGGCAGGGTTTCGTTGGAACACGGTTGGGACACATTTTGTGATGTGACACCACAATGCATCTGTGGGTCACTGCTGTTATTTCACGTGTCATTAACGTGCACTGGGGATCAGTGTTAGCACAGTAACTGATCCCCGATAGATTAAACAGAAAGGCAGAAATTAGAGGCAGGCAAACGAATAATAATCCAGCAGGAGTCCCAGGAACTGCAGAAATGAGCCTATACTTCAGACTTTTAAGATATAATTAACAATTACAAGCCAGAAAGGACAGTATTCCTCCTCTAGCTTATTAAAGAGTTTCAACCTGATTACGAAAAATCAACCATCACTTGTTATCCCTATCCCTTAGCTTATTTTACGTTCTTGCACTCACCATTTAATTAACGTTTTAACTGCAACTTCAGCCTAGAAGCAGCCATTGACAATGTTTAAACCATCCCCCTCTGCTGCATTCGTGTCCACATAAAAAGATCATCTGTTGTGTGTAGAGTGTGGTCGTGATGCTGTGCTACCATATTTCACATCTTGTATTTCAACTCACACTTCCAGAAACGTCTTTTTTCTATCAATTCAGAAGATAAAAGTTGACTCTCAGCAAGTCTTTCTGAAAGTCACCTGGAAAATTCCAGCCAGTCTCCAGTGTTAGTCTTTTGAGACCTAAGACTTAGAAATATTGAAAGGAAATGTACTTTTTATTCACTTATAAATTACTGTCATACCTAAAAAAATTCCTTTCATTTAATGTACTTTCAAATAAAACCTATTTTAAGTGGTTTGTTTAGTTTAAATAAATTTGCATCTTTTTCTCCAGAGGGTTAATTATTATGCCTTCTGCTATTTTGCTGATGAGCTGGAAGCTGCATTCAGGGGAGGGAACTTGCAGCAAGTCAGATATAGCAGAAAAGTCACTCATTTCCCATAACTATACCAGGATTCTTTTCCCAGTGACAGTTTCCTTCAGAGAAATAAATCCTGAGAAACACAACGTCTTAACTCACATACAAACATGTGAGAAGAACTTAAAATATCCGAACTGGACATGAAATATAGAGAGAAATATAAAGCTATGAATTGCTTGATGCTCCACTGAATAACCAACTGTAATGCAGAAGAGAATTCAGTTTTAGTGAGTCAGAAATAAGAAAGCCAGAGTAACAAATACTTGAGAGTACTAACTTGGACCAGGTGATCAAGTGCTATTTCTTATATGCAGTGACATTTCAAAATCAATCTAAGAGTTCTCGGAACAGGGAGAAGGAACCCAGTCTAACCTCTCCTGGTCATAAAACTGACGGCACAACTGAGATGTGTGAAAGACACGGAATGTGCTTGAAGGCAGCAAATGGCCTGGGGGAAAGCAAAAATTGAGAGACTTGCAGAAAAATACCTGCAAAAACTTCAGAAGGCCACAGACCTTCAAAACTTGGGGCAGTGGGTGAGGATTCCTGCTCCCCAACTCTGGGCTTAAATTCAGCCCCTTCACATTTGGGTCCTTTCCTCGTGAGGTCAAGCACGGACTATTTTACATCAAGCTCTCCAAAATTAATAAATCCGGCATATAAATCTGGGTGTGCAGAGCAGGAATGTATGTGCATTTAATATTTTAAGCCAACATAGGTAGCTTTTTGTGAATGTAACACAGAACCCCCAGCTGCATCACATACAGTAGAATTCCTTCTCCCAGTTGTGACTGGATGTTTGGTTATAAACAGATGAACAGAGACTCTTTACTGAAAATGGTTAAACAGCCCAACACAGAGACACAGCTCTCACAGCTGCCTAAAACACCTATTGCAATGCAAATATTAAAAAAAAAAAAAAAAAAAAAAGGCATAAAAAAATCATGAGCACTTACACCAAACATTTGTCTAAGATCTGGATCCCGGAATCTGAATGGTATATTTGAGACGTGAAGCCGTTTTGGCTGTGATTTGTTTTCTGTGTTTTCAGAAGATTGTGTCTGTTGCTGGCCGTCGGTCTGTGCTGCATCATCTGTCTGCTAAAAGGACAAAGCAAAACAAAGCACACCGTAAGTATTTCGGGCATTTTTAATACAAGGTGTGGGCTTAAATTCCAAAAAAACCCCACAAAACCCCCAAAAAACCCAAATTACTAAAAGCAGTTAAATCTGCTCAAAGGTACTGAAGGATACCAGAAGTTTAAATAAAGGAAAATCAAACGCATTTCTGTACCTGTCTCAACGGCACATGTGATAAATATGTATTTGGAATAAACTGGAGAATAACAAGTAGATCATCGTTATTTGTAGATTTTTCTGAGCTGTTTTTAAATAATGAATAAATGTATTACGAGGCTGCTGAACCCCTTTAACCTCACACACGTTTGCCAGGGGAGAAGCTCAATCTGCACGTCCAAATACAGCTTTCTAGCAGGGAGAACAAGGCAGACACTGGGAAATCAGATTAGCCCTTTCACTCGGACGCCACGGGGACTTGCACACAGGAGGCAGGTAACACATCACAGCCTATTGCCATTTCATAAGCAGTGCTGATGGGCACCAGAGGGTCATTCCGGCCGGATAAATGGGAAGCATTATGGAAAAGGCCTTGAGTTGGGAGAGGGAGCACAAGTTTAATCAGTGCTGAAGGTTGCCTGACACAAAAGTGAGACCCAGAAACAAAGTTTTACAGAGATTACGTCATGGGATTTCTTACAGGGACACACTTCCCTGGTTTGAAAAGGCTTCCGTTTTATAATTGAAGGACATTGCTGTGTGTTATAACTTAAGAAAAAAAGATAAAATTAAATCTCAAGAGAGATTAGGGCAAAACATCAAGTCCTTCTTCCAAAAAGTAACACTAACCAATATGTTGCAGTAATTCCTCATCTGCTTTTCGGTTATATCCTACAGTGCCTAATTAATTACTGCATGTACAGCACTAGAAGATGATTTTGCATAGGTATGTAAAAATAGCAGTGTCATGTTTGAGGCAGAGGGCTTTGGAAGAATAGAAGGAGAAAGAAAATAGTTGAAATAAACTATCAGGACGATCTTACAACTGCTACTCTATTTTCTCTGTCCTTCCTCTTCCTTCTGACCCCATTCTTCTTCCAAGTATTCACTTTTCTTGTGTTCAAATGTTACAGTTCAGTTTGTCTTTTTGACTTTTTTCATTTAAAAAAAAAAAAAGGAGAAGAAATTGCCCATTTCCTGCTAGTATGAAATTTCTTTTAAGAGACAACAGTTGAAGCAACATAAAAATGGTTAAAGAAAATAAACCTTACCACACAGTTTTAGTACCAACAAGCCTGTTGAAGAGGAAGCAAAAGAACTCAAACAGAATACATCATTGACATCAGCGATAACTACACACAACATGAATTTTAGCAAGTAAAGTCAACAACATCTTACCCCCGAAACAGAGATGTTTGTACTTTTAATTTGGGAACATTTCTATTACTTACAATTCTGTGCTAAGAACACTTCATAAATACAGAGTCGTATCATTCCTGCAGCAGCTTCTCCATTTCACAGGCTCTGATGAGACTCACACACAAATAAATACAAGCCTGTGTGTGCACTGAAGGAGGATTTCCAAGTGACCCAAACCAGTAACTGGGATCAGCTCAAGTGCAAACCTAAAAGTGACCCATCTCTTCATCTGCTACTCCCTGAAATCACAGGGAGAGCCCCACAACCTAAATCATGATTTTTTACAAGTTTTTGGTAATTTAAATGGTATACAGCTGTTAGGAGATGAAAATGGTCCGTGCTGAGCTATTGCCATCTAAAATCAACTCAAAAATTCAAAATACATGTTTTGAGGCAACTGTTCCCTCCACAGACACTACAGAGATTAATTTCCACCTTCAGGCCGTAAAAGGAGAGAAATATGAAGAAAATTTGGTATATGAGAGCAAGGTGGGGGGGGGGGGGGGGGAC
>VWZG01006218.1:212233-232806 GCA_013396735.1 Grallaria varia
GGGGGGGGGGAAGCAATAGATTCTGTTTTTATATGTGTTTAATGGCAAACTTAAGTGCTGAGTGCTTTATACCCTATATAGAACAGAGTAAAGCTCTTTTAAATTTTAAATTCAGGGGAAAAAAAAAGGGCACTCATTAAATTTTTTTTTTAAAAAAAAGCTCAAAACAGCACCTGTTTTTTCCTGCTGCACCAATCAAGTTATTTCTCAGAGAGAAAGAGCTTTGAATGTCTTCTAGGCATTATTTGATTAAGTTGACAATATTATGTGAGCAATGGTTGAGTACCCACTGTGCTGTACTTTTGACCAAATTGATTTGTGTAATGAACATTTGCTCTGTCTCTTCTCTAGCCTGAATAGGGCTCTTGATTTAACCAGTGGTGCTGGAAGCCAAGTGAATTTACAGCCCCGACAGTCATTCTCTCTCAATCTGGAGAGAATAGCAGCAGCAGTACATGAGCAAGCATAATTCAATACACTGTGTTATAAGCGCAGAAAATAATATCAGAGCTCTGCAATATACCTGTTTGATTTGATTTGTAAACCCGATAAAAAAAGCAATCGAGAAAAGTTCAGCAGAAAAAAAAAAATATATATACATCCTGAGCAAAAATATAACCAGACTGAATGTGTACAAACTGAAAAAATCATGCATAGTAAATCAGCTTCCTACCTTCCTTAGATAATATTGCACATTTTCCATTTTAAAAGGATCTAGATTCTGCAAAGTTACCTTTCCATTAAAAACTGAGCAAAGAGAATAATTTAAAACTGAGTGTGGGACTTTCTGAAAATGCTGTTTCCCAGCTCCACCACTGGCAGAGTACGGACAAAGCGATGGTCTCACAGCCCTCCTGTCTTATTAAGCGGATCAACCAATTAATTAATCATACTGGTTTTGATAAATTTATATTCTGAGAAGTCCCAGCTCTGCCATGTGCTTCCCTGAAGCACAACAACATAGAGGAAAAGGAGTTATCTACGCAGATACATCTGTTTGTGCTTAAATGTTTACACAAAGGTGTACACAGGAAAAAATCCTCCCATTGTGCTACTTTGCAACTCTGAGAAACGTCACCAGAAATATCAGTGCCTTTGCTTGTCAACTCTGTTATCCTTTTCTGATGTCTAAGATGCTCATTGTCTCATTGCTTTCAGGATATTAAAAGGTGAGATTTATTTTTCAAATTAGTTCTGAAGATAAAAATATTTCAAGTGCCCCACACTGCACAGCATCTGTTTATCCCCTTCAGAATCCTTTCCCGAAGAGAATGGGAACTGCTCCTTGTTCTGACCCAGTGCAAAGCGCCCACAGACGTGGGACCTGCCCCTGTGCTGAAAGAAATAAAGAAATGGAACAGGATAGGCATGACTGCATTTGCTATTTTGGAACTAGATGGTCTTTAAGGCCCATTTCAACCCTAACTTTTCTATGGGTATGTTGCTACATTTCCAGCATAACTGTGAGTAGTTGGTTTCAGAGACACCGAGAATTAAACCCTGCAGGGCAAACCCTGTCCTCCTGGTTTTTAATCTTGTAATTCCCATTCATTTCAGTTGCATCACAACTTCACCCTCATGTTACACCCACTTGACAAAGTAATTTCACCAGGAACGCCCCAGATTCCAAAAGGTATAATGATCCTGGTTTTGCATTCCTTACAAAAGAATTTTGCTACCCAAAGCACCCAATGAAAACCAACCAAAGCAACTCCTGTGTGACCATCGACCCAACCAAGGAGAGCAGCCAAGCCCCCGTTCCACGAGGCCACCTTATCCCCCCTCTGAAGTGCTGAGCTCTCACCCTGGCCACTGTCCAGTCTGGGAGCACCTGGGAGCTCCTCTGCCTTCCATTTCACCGCAGCCAGAAGTGGGGCAGGTCTTCGATGGCGCCTCTTGCTCTTATTAATAAAATACATCTTTCCAAGTTGAGGTGGAGCGTGAGACACACACGTTTGGCTTGTGGAGACAGAGTGTGAGCACACCTTGAGGGAGTGAGCAGGGACAGCCACCTCCCCGCCAGGCTGTTTTAGGGGAGAGGTCCCTGACCGGTCAGAAGAACACAAGCTGCTACCAGGAGGACAATGTAAGGTGGCTGACTCTGCCTGGGTCATTTGTTTTAGACACAATACCCCTAAATCCAGTTTATTGACACACGAAAAAGAACCTGAACAATTCTGTGCTTGGCTTCAGCAGTTTCTAACTCTCCACTGTGGAACATGCTTTGGGGCTTCAGCTTGGTGGGTGTTGTTCCAGGTTGAGGATTTTCAAGCAGCACTGGCTATTCCTCTCGTTTCCACAGGGATGCACTTTGGATGCTGGTACCAAGGGCTACGAGGAAGCTCTGCTATTATTGTGAGAGCTTACACTTGCAGCCTAAATAAGCGATCATTAATTGTGAGGACAGATAGGAACAATAAGATAGGTTTCTTCAGCTTCTGGTACTGCAGGAGGACCAAAGAGTTATTAATAACTTGGCTACATTAATTATTTCCCCAATCTATCTTCCTTAACAGTATGGAATATAGCCCTTATATAGTCCTGTACGTTGCCACTGCTGGCTCATCGTTTTCCTTCTGAAACAGTCAGCAGGATCTCAAGGAATAGCGTATCAGTCATGTCTGGAGGGAAATCACCAAAAACCATAAATGTTTTGAATTCTGAACTTGTCTCAAAGGTAGAGCAAAAGTCATTGGCATCAGGAACAGACATGATTTTTAAAAGAACATTCATAATGGGCTTTAATAGAGTTTTCTGTAACTAAGCAGTCACCAAGTTCACTTAAGGACATCCAGCTGACATCAGCATATCAGTAACTTGAAATGGGAGAAGGAATTACAACAGGCTGCCTCAATGCATTATTTATTGTTTGCATTGATTCAATAAATATTTCTGACCGTGTACTGATCCCATCCATGAATCTCCCAACAACAGTAATTAACAAAACCTCTCTGTAATCAGCTGCATCCTTGCTCCATTAGCCAAGAAGGGAATGCATACACACCAGGCACGTTTTTTCAAGTTCATGCTACGTATCATAAAAGCAAAATATTGTGATATTTTCACAAAATAATTTTTAGAATAAATTCCTTGGACTTATCCTTAAAAAAATTACCCGACACATTAGGAAAGATTTTGCCAGTTAAAGGACAAAATCATTAACTCAATATAAATCAAAAATCTTAAGTAGTGATGCACAGGCACAAAGAAACATTCAGTTGATTTTGTTATTCCTCTTTCATCTGTTCGTCAGAGGTCTATTATTTCTGATGTTGGCCCTTAAAAGGACTTCAACAGCAGGAGTAGGGTGTTCAAAAATAACTTTGTTTCAACGCTTGAAAGCCTAATGTAAAATCCAGACAACAAATGAAAACATATCAAAAATACCATGACAATAAATACAGAAATCCTGATTAGAGTTGATTAAAGGGTTTTTATCATTTGAATGGGAGCCGTAGTTTCATGTTGCACAAGCTTGTGGGATAAATCCATCAAAGTATCACAACAAGCTACTGGCATCCTCAGCACTAAAAAATGCTTTCCTCACGGTATTCCCCCCCNAGCACATTTACATCATAAATTCCTCTCAACTCATTAATTCTCTCACGGTGGACTCATTTCCCCTGTGTGCCTAAAAGGACATGTAACACCAATACTACCTAAAGCCCCAAAATCCTGCCTTTCACACCTCCTCAGGGCTGAGGTTCCTTCCACCGATGGGTCTTGGTTTGGAGACTGCCACTTACCCTGGCCCCAGAAAACAGGTTCTGGGATTATGGAGTTATACAGATAAATTACAGAAAAGAAGACCTGAAATGCTTCCTCTGATAGTATCAATAGGGAACAGTCATAATGTGTTATAAATGTCCAAAAACACAGATCTGCCATCTAAAAATGCATACCAGTAGGTAATAAAGTTTAAGAGAAGAGGGGTAAAATAGATGAGTAAATGTTGAAACTTTTTTCTTAAAGCTTACAGGTAAATATAGCCAATGGTTATGATTGTTCTTAAAACACTTTTTTCTAAGTCACACTTTGAAAGGCAATTGCACACTGGCAATAAATCAGGACACGATGCTCTGGAGAATAAGATTTCTGACTGATGTAAAACTTGGCATACTTGGTTTCTGGAAAACCTCTCCCTGAATTCTCCTATCCAACTCAGTTAATACCTTAATTTATGAAGACATTATTCACACAAGAACATAACTCAGTGCACAGCAAAGCAACTGTACTTTCAGCTGTGGTCATTCATTCATGCACAAGCATCACTGCCATAAAATAGAGAGAGATTCTTTCCTTTAATGCTCTCATTAGCTTAAAAATTCTTTGAAGTGTTCGCCTTCATAAGTCAACATTCCAAAAGGCTGCAAAGCTGCAATAAAGCTTATTAAACTTTTGTTCTGGCAACCAGCTCTATCGGTACAAAATAACTTTCAATATCTGCAACTACCTTGTACAATGCTGTACATTTAACAATATTTGTCCAAATGAAAAATCTCTAATGAAATACTAAGCTGCACAGCTTCAAAGGACATTGCTTTCTTTAAAAAATGAAATAAAAAAAAAATAAAATAAGAAAAATAAGGCAGAAGCATCATTGGGTGGAATATTTGCAGGTTTGGCTGGGAAGAGTTGTTCCCCCTCAGCTGGACTCAATGCACACTAGTTTCTGGAATTCCCCCCTGAACTAGATTTATGTCATGCATGTAAAGTCCCTTTTTGTAAGAGTTGTGTTGACACAACCAACTGCTGAGTGAACTTGTGAGAGCAGAGCTTCATGCTGAGAGCGAATGGCTGATTGCTGCAGCTCCCGCTCCTCAAAAGAAAGAAAATGTGACAGCTCGAGAAAAGGTTTTTCCCTCTTTGGCCCCTCACCCGTGGCTGGATCCCTGCTGGGATTGCCATTTGCTCACTCGCATATCTTTGCCCATGGAGGCAATTCTTGAACCCCCTGAAATGCGGAAGAATTTGAGGGTTCTCCACGTCACAGAAAGGCACTTCCTAAGTCGCATCGCTGTTTCTGTGCTGAGATACACCCTGACTTAACAGGCAGCAGTTCAGCTCCTCGCAAGGATAGTAATTTCTCAAACTTAGTTTAACGTCATTCCATGAAAAAATAGGTTCGCTTATTTTTTATGAGTGATTGCGTTTGGTTCTCTCAACTCTTAGGATGCTGTGACCAAATGCAAGCAGCATTTCAAAGGAGATGTGACACTTTGAATAGAACCTGCCATTCTCCAGGGCTGTCCTTCCTACAGAACACAAGACCCACGGCACTGTCAGCGGAACGTGCCCAAAGTTTCCTGCAAGCCCAACCAAGGACAGAGAAGTCCATGTCATGGAACTTCATGTTTGGCACAAATCATTTCTTCTCATTCTTCTCTTCAAGCTCCCCCAACATCTCTCCTTCATTAATGCGAAAGACTAATTTAATGTTTTAGAAAACATCTGCTCATCATTCTCTTCTCACACTTAAACAAATAACCGAGAGAGCACTGGATGGTTCAAAGAATTTGTAAAGGGTGTAAATCATGGCAAATCTAGCTGTGAATGCTGATGTTTTGGGGAATTCTGCTGGATCATCTGAATGCAGCTTCCTACAGAGCTTCACAGCACAGCTCCCACTGCAGAATTGCTTTGATTACTGATGCTCAAGTTTAAGGAAACATCTGTTGAAGAAGAACAGGACTCAGATTCTCCGGAAAAAACATTACCTTTCGTGGAAAAGTTGTCAGGAAAGAGGGCGTAGAAAACCTTCTCTAACAGCAACCCAAGAATCAGGAGAGTTGGCACTGGGAGTTTAAAGCCATTTTCCATCCTTCCCTCTTTCTCACAACGAGCTGGCCAACAGACCTGCCCCTTGTTCATCCTCAAGCACAGCAACTAGAAATTTCTCAGCCAAGATATATCTAATTTCATCTAACATCTGCACACGAAGCCAGGAGTCCCAACGGTCCCCAGCAGTTCTGTTGTCTGCAGGTCCCTTCAGGAATCAGCAGAGCGTGCTACAGCCACGCTCCCTCAGCCTCTATCCCCCAGTTTCACCTCCTCCTGAATTCCCAGAAATGCTGTTTACAGATTAAACAGGGCTGGGTGGAGGGACTGAGACCCCCAGAGGGCTGGGCTGCCCCACAGAGGGACCCTGACAGGCTGGAGAAACAGGCAAGAGGGACCTCATCAAGTTCAGCAAAGGCAAGTGCAAAGTCCTGCGCTTGGAGAAGGGCGGCCCCAGGCACAGCAGAGGGACTGGCTGAAGGGCAGCTCTGCAGGGAAGAATATGGGAGGCCTGGAGGGCAAACAGAATGAGATTCAGCAACATGCAATGGACTGGAGCACCTGGCAAACACGGGGAGAACGAGAGAGCTGGGACTGTCCAGCCTGGAAAAGAGAAGGCATAAATACCTCAAGGGAGGCAGTAAAGACAAAGGAGCTAGACTCTGGTCAGGGGTAGGACAAAAGGCAATGAGAAAGAGCTACAGTATAGAGCAATCCATTCAAAAGCTGGGGAAAACTTCTCCTCTGAGTGATCCAACATTATAACAAATTCCCAGAGAGCTTGTGGAGCTCCATCCTTGGAGGTGTTCAACACCCAACTGGACACAGTCCTGCACAATTGGCTCTCACTGATGGTGCCTGATGTGTCTGCAAGGTCATGCCCAGTGACAATAACCAGTCTGGTACAGCAGGTCCACTGTGACGGGGCAGGAGTCAGGACAGGACATCAATCAGCAGGTCAGGGCCCTGTTCAGCACGATTCTGGATGTAAATGCATTTTTTTCTTATATAACAGACTGGGTCTCCTTTTCTGACTCAGAGGTGCTCATGCTACTCAATATGCATCTGTTTTTAATTCTGCAGTACTGCAATAAGTGGACTGCTTCATTTTGAATGATGTCATCAACAATAAATTTCTGCAGACCAAACTGATGCCCTCTAGGTTCAGTGATTATTTTTGATTATTCTTCATTTGCATCGGTCCAGCCTCACAGCGCTGATAAAGCTGCTCAGATTTACCTGCCAAGGTTCAAAAATCTGCTGCAGATGCATGTGACGAGAAATATCAGAGTCTCGGAGTCACATCACCTCCACAAAAACCTAATTTACTAACTGAACAAAATACTTGCAATTCATATTATCGATGCTTTAATAACGTAATAGGATAATCTTCAACAAAGATGTTATTTCATAAAGAATTGAGCTCTCTTGGAACACAGCTTCTGCAACACCCTGCAACATCTGCTGGGGGTCATGCATTTTAAAAAATTATTAGCAAAAATAACCAAATCAGGGTATCCCTTTTTTCTTGCCTGTCACGCTTAGTTCTTTATGAAAATGCTCACAATGCTAAAAAGTGGCCAAAATCTGTACAGTTTAGTAACCTTCACTGTCATCTCACAGGATTATTACAGATGTACCAAGCGTGCCCAGACACCTTCGGTGGTTTACAAAACATCCTGTACACACAGAGGTCCTGTTTTCTGTGACTTGGCACAAAGGAGAAAAACTGTCAGACAGGGAAATGGAAATCTCCACACCTTTGCTTGGAACTGCAGCAGAATGAACATCCCATAAACACACTGCCAGCAAATGACAACTGTGTGTCACCTCCTCCCAACACTGTCCTACATCATCCACCATGTGATGGCCACAACCCAAACAAACAAGATGCTCCTCAGAGAGGAAGGATTCATCTGGTACAGCAGGGCACTCCAGCACCATCTCTTTCCTCACTGTGAATTAATTCACTTAGTTACACTATTTTCCCTTTAAAACTCACTTGGATATCTAAGATTTCCACATTCTCTTCACAGTTACACTGAGTATAATAGTATAACCATGCAAATAAATAAATAATGTAATTTTTTTGCAGTCATCATTACTGTATCATTTGTCTGTTCTCAGGATTTTTAATCCTTTCTGCATTGCAGCAGCCTTTCCACCACTTGCCCTGAACCTGCATACCAGAACTGAAGTCTCTCTCAATACACACTTTGTTTCCCAAACTAGTAACTGAAAGCTGCAACGCTCCCCTGATTCCTTGAACTACAAATAAAGTCTTTTACTATTTCTGGCCAATTGAAAGGAAAAAGCAACAGAACTTAAGGAAAACTGACAACACAATACTTTTGCCAGGTGTCCATCACAATTATCTTACCAGCGACCAACCTCTGTGGGAATAATGACAGTGTCTGACAGCCCTAAAACATTCATTAATCAAACTTAAGGAATTATTTTCCTTTTTTTTTTTTTCCCCCCATTGTATTTCAAGCCTCTACTGCAAAAGAAAACCCCACCAGTCTCAGTCAACCGTCTCTGTAGGTTAGTGGACTCAAACTGGAAAAAAAAAAGAACATATGTTCCAGTTATTTTTGTGAAACTGCTTCTGAACCCGAGCCTGTCTCTCTAACTTGTCTAAAACCTCAGCCAAACAGATTTTTAGATTCTTCAGTGATATAGGGACATGCAGTTACCTTTGACTTCAATGCTGCTACCAAAAATATTTGGTAATCTAACATATACTCAAAAGAAAACCATCACATGTTTCTTTTTTCCTCTTTTCTAGGTATGGAATTTTCACTCTACTTTATACACTGACTGCATTTTAAGGAAAAAAAGTTTTGGTCAATCAGTTTGACAACCAAGCCTACACGGTATAGTCTGCCCTCCAGGAATGGGAGGAAATCACAGGGTTCTTGAATCTAGAAAAACAGACTTCATTCTAGATGAGTTAAGAATCTTCTCTCTGTGAGTAGAACTCAGACATTCATATGAGAGCAAGTTATGGCAATAATTAACAGCTATTGGGAGGAGAACTCATTTAGAAATATAATGAGCGGGCAACACTTACAGGGAAAGAAAAAAGAAAAACTTACCGAAATATGGCCTGAACTGCATTTCCATTTAGTATCATCTAATTTTGTGACACCTTTTCCTTCCTCTGTTTCTAAAGAAAATTCTGTCAAAAATGCTCTTTGTCAGACTTTTGGAAGCATATTTACAACTAAAATTGTAAATGATAACCTTTACTGTCTCTCACTTCCATCTCGGCAAAGAATTCACCTCCTGACCACTCAATAGCAGAGAAAAAGTATCACAAGGCACTTTTAATTATTATTTACAAAACGAAACAACAGCAGTTCAAGAAACAAGACTCACAAAGGGCAGGGGCAATCTGAAATTCCTCCACTTATTTGCATAACCATCCGATATGTTTTAACGACTCTGGTTAGGAGATTATCTAAATCCATGAAGAATATATATTTATTAATGCAGGTACTCGGGCCTCTGACTCTTCCCCCATCCGAGTGTGGGGTGAGCACTTCACCTGCCAGCAAATGGATTGTGAGCAGCCCTGTCTCTCCTGCCTCGCTCCATGCAGGAGCCTCTATTAGACATCGTGGGGTGCATCAAAGAGCTCTCTCCAATTCCCTTTAAAGGAAAAGGAAGAAGAAAAAGCTAATTAAGTTCTACCATGCAATTCTATTAAGAATAGGCATGATTACTGTAGCATGAGGAGGATACTTAATTCAAAAACAACAACAACAACAAAAATTGAAATATCCAGCTAGTCAATCAGAATGACTGAGCAGCTGGGGCTGCTCTCAGGTAATGCAGGCTCCGAGGTTATTACAGCAAAAGAACACAAACAAACAAAATAAACAAAGTTTCTGCCCAGAAGTACAGTACAGAAAGGCTCATAACCTAACACACAACTTGATTGGTTGGTAATATATAATATTTTTTGTGTTATCATCCAAATCCTGTATTTTGTAATATGAAGCAGCATTTGACAAGATGAGTCATCCTTCTGTAAATTGATATACTGCCCTTGCAGAGCTTTGTCATTTGGATTTCTAGTTTGATCAATCGTTTCCAAATAAAATAAACAATCTCAGCATTTGTTAAGAAATCTGTTTCTTGCAGAGAACTTATGGGAGCTTTTACAAGAGGCGTTTTTCACTGGCTGGTCTCTCACAGGTATTCTGTGCTAATTCTGTCACCAACTGCTCGCAGTGTTCTTCACAAAAGTAAATAAGGGCTTTAACTAAGAATAATAATCTACAGAGGTTTCCTGAAGATATATTCGCACAACCCTAAGGCTGCCAATTTTTCAAGTTTATCTTAATAAGAACAGAATGTGTAGATTTTCAACTCCTAAAAATAATAATAAAAAAGATCGCTGTGTCTAAATCAAATACTTCCACGTTTTTCTTGACTAATCACCCAAAATTACTCAATACCCTCCATATACAATAGTACTTCATGGGGAGAATAAATTAAAAGTAAAATATTTCTTCTGTAACCAGAGAGCAAAGAAGGCTGAAAGTAGGCATCAATTGCCTTCAAATAAAAGGGTTGGGTTTTTTTTAATATATATTTGATTCCAGGTTTTATTAAGTGTTTCAATTTAGCCTGGTCAAAACATGGCACTTCACTGAAAAGAGTGGAACGGACTCAAAAGATTAATGACAGTAAAATTATCCTAATCTGTCATAAGCTCTGATATAGGAGTAAGAGGAAGTAATTTGCTTTAGTAAAAAGCAATGATCACCAAAGCATGAAAATTAACACTCCACAGAGGCAGAGATTAAATGAGAAATATTAGCTGCATCAGCACATTGGAGACAATTATAAACTGCAGACGACTTTTAAGACTGAGAAATACTACATTTATTATGATAAAGTCGATTTTACCATTCAGTAAATGCTCACTTCATGATTTTAGCACTGAATTTCTTTCCCTTCAAAGTTAATTTGCATTACTGCTTTACAGAATTTATACCACTTTTGTTTCCTTTATGCATTATTGCTTACTTTATCTCATGGAAACTTATTAATACAGAGGAGGCACAAAACTCACTGAGTGTTTCTTTATTTTATTACTTACTTGGAGCACACAGACAACACCCGACATGCTTTTGAGAAATTATATTAGTCAAAAAGTGTTTTTTATCAGCCTCAGTCACGGGGCATTTATGAACAGATGAGAGGCCCTCTTTTTTATTTTATTTTTTTTTTCCTCCAAAGAGAAATAAATATGAGAAGATAAGTAAAAGTACACAGTGAAGATACTCTGGCTTTACATTCTTGTACTACAGAATAAATTCAACATGAAGATTTTTATAACCACCAGCATTCGTAGTGAAAGGTACTAATGCATCATTATGATCTAGCAGGTTGCTCGCTGTGTTTTACAGCCTTTCACACTACATTAACCTTTTGTACCTCAAGTATTTATGACCTCATAAGTAAGTATTTATCAAACTGAAAGCTCATATACGGCCCTGTATTTTAGCTATCATTTCTTAGGAACATTTATAATTTCTTTTTGCCTGAATTTAAAATCACTTGGGTTTACAGTCCATATTTTTAGCAAAAACATTCATGCAAAGTAAGACTGTTTTCCCACTATCCATGAAAATGACTAGACACACAACTACTAAATGCTTTAAATATGGTCTCATGCCAATGCAAAGAAAATATGCCCATGTAAATTTTATTCTAAAATAAAACGAGAATCTGTTAGAAACACCCAATATAGCTGGCATGCTTTCTGCAATATTCAACAGCATATCAGAGCAAAGCAACACAGAAATACTGGTACAAGAACCTTGCAATTCCTAAAGTCATACATTCTTCGCCTACATATGCTCTGTATTTAACAAAAAATCTCCACAAAACATAGAAATTTGGCCATTTGCACAGCCCCATTTGAGAAAAAAGCCCACAGTTGATAAACTGATCATACAAATATTACACAATAAAATACAGTACTGGTTGCAGGTATTTTTCCCAGCAATTCCCTATGAAATCAGAGGTATTAAAACTGACCACGAGCAAGGCCAAACTGGAAGTTCACGAATATTTTTATAACATTTGTGACTAACAAAAACCACCGTGTAAGCTGAGAGAAAAAACCCCCTGCCCAAACCTGTCACGTCCTTGTTCTCTATCCAATGTGTGAGGTGGGATAAGGCAGCACCCTCCTATGCACAGGCACCTGCCAAAATCCTATGGGAAAATGGCATAGAAAGGGAAAAAGGGGCTCTGCAGCTCAGTCACCATCTTCTGCACACTTAAGCAGGGACACTGGTTGAGAGAACAAGAATTCAGTCTCGGTTTCTGCCTGCAGCTCATCACCCCAGACAGAGACCACGACCAGTCTTGCCTGCTGCATTTATTGCAGGGCGGAGAAAAAAAGAAATAAAAATACAACCATAAATAACTTTGCCACAGATGCAACAGATTAAGGAGTTGCTGAAGTGCCCTTCTCCAACAAGGTGCTGCCACTCTCCCTCCCAGTCATGCCCCTTGTCCATACTGTGATCTCCTGCCACCCTCCTGGCAGCTTTCTCAGCATTTGCAGTGGAGGGTTTGAACTGAGCTACCCACTAAGTCAAAGGACGATTTCCAATCTCTGTTTCTCCCAGATCCCTAAAATAAAGGGAAATAAATAAAGCTAAATAACACAGCAAAAGACTTTCGTATTTGCTACATATACATGCCACAGGGAGTTTTACACCCTTGCCATGATCCTCCAGCAGTCGCGTTCCTTGCATCATTTCATGCCCCATCTTTGACTCCTCCATCCCAGTCCTCCGTGGCAGAGGGCTGAAAACTATGCCAAAGCAAAGGAGCAGATGCATGATGACACTGAGTGGTGTCATCTCATCGCATACCCCAGGGGAGGGTGTGGATCAAAGAAGAGGTGGAAACTTCACGTTCTCTGCACTGTATGTCTGAAAGTTAAACCAAGATGCAGAGTTCTGCCCTTGTAAAAAAAAATCCCAAAAACATATATATAAATTTCCTAAGTAACAGAGTATCTTGCCAACATTTTTTTCTTCTTCATACACCTGAAACATAGCATTCACACAAATCAGGCTTAGGCTGTGATCTATTCAACGCTCGATGCTCCAAAAGCATCAGTTCAAAATGAAATTCAGCAATAGAGTTCTGTTGTTATGGGGAAAAGACCATCTCTCAGTCTAGACACTCGGGCTGAGGACAGCCAGCTCCTGCAATCTGTTTTGTCACAGATTTGCCTCTGGCAGGTTATTTAAACTACTTGTACCCTAGTTCCTCTTCAACAAAAGCAGAAAAGACAGTAATTGTAATTCAGCAAAATCGCACAAAATGGTCACAGGGATGAAATAAATCTTTTCATGAGACGCTTGGAGGGGATCATCCTCTAAATTCAACAAGAAAGAAATAATCATGCGAGATTAGATCAGCAGCAACACATTCAGAAGTATCTCAGCCTCACAGCCCACTCCCAAATCTAAACAACCCTTGAATATAAAGAAATACTTGTACCATTGGAGGTTACGAGCTTGTAAGCTCTATATTGCTAATTGTTTTGTGCTACCCGGTAAGAGCGGTAGGAAATGCAACCCAACTTTGCTCATGTACGGAATCATCACCTCAAAATATGTCAGGAATAAGAGAAAACAAAGCAGGGCCACCTTACATTCCCCAGCAGATCAGAGCAGCCCCACAATGCAGCAAGGCATCCCCTGGTGCTCTGACAACCTGCTGGTGACACAAAGCCCTGAGCTGCACACACGCTGTGGTCCCGAGGCAGCAGCAGCAGCAGCAGAGGGGTCAGACATCCTCCTGCACCCACTGCGATGTCCGTGTAGGGCAGAACCACAGCAGTGGCTGCATCTCTGTCACAAGGCCATTCATCAGCACCAACCAGCTCGTACAGGGCGACACCGAAGCCCTGTGTTCCACTGCTGCAGCATCAACACCAGCCTCGGGCGTTTGGGGCATTTCCCACCTTCACTAGACCACAGAGTGGACAGTGAATTTGTGCCTAAAGGAGCAAACAAAGTTCAAAAACTTCTTCGAGCCCTCACAGCACTCAAAGCTCTTTCTCTCAGTGATAAAATTGGCCTAAATACGCACTAGGATACTATTTTCACAGGCCTTATCAGAAGAAGGTCAAGGTGCAGAGGTATTGTAGCAAACGTGAGAGCAACAAATTTATCATCTGGGCACTGTTCAAATTACCCAACTGCAAAAAACATAATGAAGTATCTACTTTTACTGAAACCTGCTGAGCAAGTACCATCATTTCATCGGGAGGACAAGGTGTCACAAAGCAACCCCAAGTGATCAGGGCTCTCAATTGAATCTCATGGATTTGCCAGTTAATTCCCATTTCTTAACCTGAAAAGTGTGCTCAAGAACAATCCCTTGCAGAAAATGCAGTTTGCTGGAGGAAAAAGAAACTTGGACCAACTCAGCACTAGCCTGTTTCCTTCCCCACCTTTTTCAGCCCCAGCATCAAGAACACACACTGGGGGCACTCAGCTTTCGACAATTAAACACAGTATGTATAACGTTCATTATACATATATTCCAAACTACAGTCAAGTTTAATCTAAACTTGAATAATGAGTCTGATACCTGTGCAATGACGGGGCTGAACACGCAGTAACCTTCCTGTGAATGCTTTAGGCACTAATGAGTAACTCTACACTGAACCAAAAGGATCTCCTTTTCCTTGCAATAAACACAAAGTACCATTCTTCATGGAAGAAAATGGATAGGGAGATGGAAATACCAAAGTTGCACACTCAGCAGTATGAGCCCACTTTTCTTCCCACTGAAGGCAAAAGGCTTAAAAGCACAGAGCAGAGCAAGTTCCATCAAAATAAAAAGTGTCAGGCTCCTGAATGATGGCCCCTAGCTGGTTCTAAACTTAGCAGCTCCCAATGATCAGTATCTGAAAAACGTCAAATCAATAATCCAATTAATTAGAAAGCTACTCAAAGGCAGGGCAATGCATTATGAGTGTTTAGGTTAAAAAAATTGGAGATACTGAGGAGCAGATTCAGTTTGCTACCTGAAAAGACTGTCTACAGAGATATTAAAGAGCCGGTAGTAGCAGAAAGCAATTTCATATAGTGGGTGGCCAGGGCATATGTGACAGGGGGGGCCAACCCATTTCTCAGTCAGAAAAGTGACACACAAAATGACTGATTTTTCCTCATGGACAAGACTTGCTATGCTTGCATAATAAGGATTATTAATGTTGCCTGTATCATCCAGCATGCAGCAAGTACATGTCACGTTTTTAGGCATGCAATGGTCTTTTCAGGAAACTTAACTTTGAAAAAACCCAGACAAGTATCTCAAGTCCTCAAATTGCAACTGGATAAAATTTCCAGGCGGAAAAATTACTTGCATTGGGCACAAATGGACATCATGGGAGCCTGAGATATAGTAGATCTATTGTCCTAAAAGTATGTATTTGGAAAAGGAAAAAAAAATCACACAAAAACAAACAGAAAAATGGAAAAAGTACACCTGTATTGAAAACAGAAGCATCTCTCGATGCACAATAACAGAATGCTAAAAAAGCTGGCTCTTTCCATCAGAAAGCACAGAACAGAATCCATGATTCAGGTTTTGGTACCTTTTGGTTGATCATGTTTTGTCCACCAAACACAAGAAAATCTTGGCAAAGTTGACTTTGCTGTACATGTTAAAAAGAGAGTAACACGGCAAACGGCCCCAAGATTCCTTCACCAGAGAGGAGAGAGAGAAAAGGGATGGATGTGCAAGGCTTTCAACTCAGTGGGGAAAAAGGGAAGAGAGGGAGCCCAGCTCAGAAACGAGAGCAAGTCCTAAAAGTGGAAACGCTGGCTGGGGCCGGGAAGAAGCCGAGAGCAACATTGCTGCTGGTGTCAAAGTGCCTTCAGTGCAGGCAGGAGCCCTTTCCCAAGCACAGCTCCTGCCAGCCTGGATGGGAACTGCAGCAATCCCACACCAGGAGCCGCCGGTGCTCCCAAGCTTCCCAACACCCGGCCTCGGACACAGCCCACCGGCAGCTCCGCAGACTCTCAGGGTCCCCCCTGCAGGTACCTGTTCTGCAATAATTAATAAATAAATCAATAACTTCATAAGCAGCTCCAGGCAATTCCTGGGAACAGCAGCACACGACCCTGTTCGGCCGGGAGCACTCGCAGGTTGTCTCGGAGCTTAAAACAGTGTTTGGTGGCTAAATTACTGGGTACAAATTTACTGGGATATAGAAAATCACCCTCCCGTGTGGACCAAACAATGGCCACGCACTAGCAATGACTCCATGTCTCCTCCTCCAATTACACTAATTGCAAGGTATTTTAAACTCAGCACTTCATAGAATCATAGAATTGATTGGGTTGGAATCATCAAGTCCAACCCTTGGTCCAACTCCAGTCAGTTTACTGATCATGGCACTCAGTGCCACGTCCAATCTCAGTTTAAAAACCTCCAGGGACGGTGACTCTCCCACCTCTCTGGGCAGGCCATTCCAATGCCTGACCACTCTCTCTGTAAAGAATTTTTTTCTAATATCCAACTTAAATTTCCTCTGACAGAGCTTAAGCTCATGCCCCCTTGTCCTATTGCTGACTGCCTGGGAGAAGAGACCAACCCCCACCTTCAAGGGATTGCAACAAGAGTTTTTCAACTTGTTTAAAATCGATTTTGTAATCTGATTTTAATTTCTCTTTTACAGCCTTAACTTTTCAGTACCATCTAATATTTTTGCCCCAAACTTACCATGAAAACCAGAATGTATTTTGTATTACAAACAGGTCAACAGTGACATTCATGTATAAACAACAAAGCTCCACTATTTCTGCTGCTCCGGGTTAGGAGAGTTTTGCCACATATCCCTGTCAGATTTTCTTCAAATATAAAAAAGAATCTTATGTATGAAAACGAGGAAACACAAATATTCAGAGGCGAAACTTGGCAACTGTCTCTCTAAATATGGCAACATTGTAATTGAAAACTATGTGTTTCCAAATCCCTAAAACCAAAAGAATAAGGACTTTAAGCAAACAGGCAACAGAACTGCTACATTTTCAAGTAAATGCACAAGTTAAAAGCAAAATTAATGATTCAGGCCAGAGAAATTTTCTTCAATTTAAGTGAAAAAAACCCACAGATTTTGCTTTATTAATATCTTCCTTTTTTCTTTAAGATTACTATTTCCAAATATTTAAATAAACTGACATTTTACAACTGCACTTTTGGCAATAAGTCTCTTATAAAAATAGCAGCAATACTAATTTTTTGTAATACGATCATATTAAAAAAATAAATCACGTCCTTATGAAAAGCAAAATTAGGTGCCCCAGCATTATCATAGCTTGAAAATTGCAGATTCACATAGTTCCTATTCAGTTTTGCAGACATTTTTATCTCACGCACTGTGTCCTTATAACCCAGAGGATCTTTTTTAAGTGAAGCTTCCACTGGAGCAGCTTCATCTGCAAACATTAATTAGCACAGACAGACTCTGCTCTCTCTGCCCGGCTGGGGGATCGTGCCTGCAATATGTTGCAGTGTTGGTACACATATTGTTTTCAAATCAAATATTTAGATGCTGTTCTGGAACAGCTGGAACTTCTGTGAGTTCTTCTGAAATTAAGCAGTTCAACATCTTTTGATACACGTTTTATAACAGCAAAAAAAAACCCCACAGACTTTATGATTGCAAGCGTCCTTTCCTCCTCTGATTGAATCACAGGCATTCTGCTGGTTTTTTCTCCCTCCCTTTTATAAATCAGAGAATAAAAGATGAGTACTTAAATTAAAATCCAAAGCAAAAAAGCACAGCAAGAGAAATCCTCCATTCTTACATTTGAAGAAGCTGGGAGGCAGTGCCAGTGTCCTTAGAGAACCTGCAGGCAGTTCATTCATACAGCCTGGGATGTCCTCAATGGCAAACAAACACCTGCTCCTCCCTTCCATGCAGGGAGTTTCCTCTTCTCCATCTACCACACCTGGAGCAGAGAAGCTGCTCTTGTATCCCCTCCTTCTCCCACCCATTTTTACAGAACCCATTGCTGTGGCTGGGAAGGACCTGAGGAATCCTGACATATTCTCCTGCCCTTTCCAGGTGGATGTTAAATGGGCATCTCAGTTGGTGTTCTGGGGTAAGACCCCCAACTGCAGTTTAGAGGCAGTTCCCAGAAAGGGAAGAGATCAGTGACAACTGTTTCAGTGGGCCAGATTTAAAGAAGTCTCTGCTGGAAAAGCAAACGCAAAAAGCCCCTTTAAGCGGCAATAGTAGAGGACCTAAGGGATGTCTCTAAAAAAGCTGTTGAGAAGTTTTTTCTAAATCAAAAAAGACAGCACAATATGCTGATATTTCAGCACAACCGCGTGGGATATCAGCTGAAAAAAACCATCTAGAACTGGCAAGTTGGAGCAGTTTAAACACAAAAATACCATAGAATTCATGTATGTTCTTCACATCAACCACGTATTCTCTTCAGAGGTTCCGTAATCTCTCCAAGCCACATTAAAATCAATGGTAACTCCTAGGAGGGGGGAGGAAATTAAAGGAAACTACAAGAGAATATTGGAATGAGCAAAAACTGGGAAGAAACAAAGTAGAGACAAAACAACTGTATCAAAAAACATAAAAAGAAAATGAGAAAGACTATAAATAAAGAATAGTGTTGCAGAGATGAAAAGGAAGACAACTGAAATGCACATAAAGATTAAAAGCAAGCAAAAGGAGAGGAAGACTTTGCATGTTTGTAATTATTTTATATTTGTATATAAACCCCTCTCAATACATTAGAAAATATTTACCCCCTATCCCTGCAGAGCCAATTAAGTAACTAAATGTGCACCTTTAATCACACAAGTAAAAAGCAAGTGGGGGGAGTGAGTGAGCCTGTTAGAGGCTGTGTGGGGCTTGGTTACTGACTTATGCCTTCTTCTGGAGTTTCTCCAATTAATTCATAAATTACTGGCCAGCTAATGTCTAGATCTGTGCAATTTAAAACAATCAACCAATTCTTTCTGCGTATCACAGAAAGCCCCAATACAGCACGATGGGCACGCCAAACTATTAGTTCAGTCTAATTCTTTCCCTGGCAAGGCCTGAAAAGGAAGAACCTGCAACCCCTTCCTGAATGCAGATCTAGTGAACAAGAAAATTGTCCTCTGTCTCCTGCCTGCGACGTCTCTCTCACCCTGTCAAGTCACTGGTAGACCATAAAGCAGCTTCAGACTTACAGGTGGATTCACCTGCTTGCAGATGAGGCCAAGACAGAGCAGCCTAACTCGTTACTGTCTCTGTACAACTGATGGGCAGCAAAGGCAAATGTTTGGATTGAGCCACTCTTTCACACTGACCCTGGAAAGGAACAGATGAGGAAGGGAGAAATGGTAAGCAGGCCCACACGTGAGTAACATTCAATTAAAGTAATTCTGTGGGTAGCAGGGTGTCTGGGGAAGCTGAAGAGACAGGCGTGTGGGAGAGGAATGGAAACTTGAGAGCACAAACAGGATGAAAAAAGACTTTCAGGGTTGGGGGGTAATAACCCACTAAGTGACCCTTAGATGAGACTCGTGCGCAGACATGCAGGAGAGTAAGCTTATCTCTAGGTACACAGAAATTCGTCCTTATTATCTCAGGAGGCAGAGAAGAAGCCTATCCAAATGATCTTCATGGCTCTTCACTACAAACCTTGGCAGTTTTCCATCCACCTGTGCTACCTGAGCCTTCTGACCTCTCCAACAGAGAGCCAGTTTCTTGCAAACAAGGACCTGAGGATGCTGCTGATTAACCAAGAACTTACAGGCAGTTTCTGCTCTTGCCATCCACAAGGTACTCTGGGTGACACACAATTGTTTATACTGCAAGTACAAAGAGTTGGTGGGTGGAGGAATCGACAACTTCTGATGAAGTTGCAAGCCATTAACTATCATTTGCATGCCAATTACAAGAGAATGGAAAACATTGTTAGTCTTACCTAACCTAACACAACCACTCATGCATTTAGCGAAAATAAGAGCTAATTTTCACCAAAAAAGTCCCTCCATAGGATCAATTTTAATTAGCACGTTGTAATGGAGAGCAAAGATGCAGAAGGTTAAATAAAAAGCTGTAATTAGCCATTTCATCATAACAAGATCCCCTTTGAAATTTATGCTCAGTGTATTCAGTAAAACGTGTAACAAGTGTTTTTCTCAAGAGATCAGAACCCAAGGCACAGCCAAAGCACTTGGATGCCTTCGCTACTTAGACTGCAGAGAGAAGAAAAAGTCAATAATTTAACACGTAGAATTGGTATGGAGGAGTTAAGAGCCCAAGAGACAAATACAAAGTACAAGAAAACTCAAAAAACCAATACTGTGTCAGCTCTTTCAGGGACAAGCAGGAAGAAAATCTTAAATTGTTTAATTGCTCAATTAAACTTGGCAGATCAGAAATTTATTGGTAATGCTTTCTAGAAGAAACTTCTCAAGTTGGAGTAACACTGACAATGTGATAGAAAAGACCTCTGCAATGTTTTGTGTTTCAAATCTGCCTTAGAGTTGGTTGGAAATACCTCTGGAATTAATGATCTAAGAACTTTTAGTCTGCCCTACTGTGAACATTCAGAAGGGTAATCAATGGAATTCAGCCAATTTCTTTGAGCAAACACAACTAAAGATGACAGAGCATAATTGTACTCTTTATCCTTGGCTGGTGGGGTTTTTCCGGACTGGGGGAGGAGCTTCAGCTTTATCGCTCCACCCATTTCAAGCACGCAAAAATCAGGAAA
>VWZG01006218.1:233155-291588 GCA_013396735.1 Grallaria varia
AAAAAAAGGTGGTTATCTTCTTACCAGGCAAAACAGCACAGTACACAAACAGGCACTTCATAAACGGCACCAGAGAAAACAGGTTCAGGATCTGTGTATCCTGCAAGAGAATCTATTTTGGAGGCTGTGCTGACACACGCAGAGCAGCTCAAGTGAGCAATGTGTCCCTGCTGCTCCTCAGCAAAGGGACACACGTGGGCCACAGCCACCAAGGTGACACGTGGGGCTCTCTTAGTGGCAATCAAGCCCATGATCACGAGTCATTACGGCACCTCACCTCGCCAGCGCAGCATTATGTTCTCCATTTGGGATGTCACTTTTGATCTCTTCACTCTGGAGCAGGAGCTGGACCAGGCTCCTTCCTTCCGCAGCCCTGCAGCACTCAGGGTCTTGGGAAAAAAGTGCCTCTGAAATGTTTTCTTCAAGTAGCAGTTGGGACCAAACATAATCGGTGGTATAAATGAAATAGCACTCCATGCTGGCACAATAGGCTGCACCAGCAGGGTGTGACTGAGATGAACAAACGCTGCCGTAAGAGCTGTCAAAGCATCATCAACTCTCTGCCATCCTGGTGGCAAAACCAGCTATGGACAAAAATATGGAATTGAAGTAAGAGTAAAAAAACTGGGTCATTGATGACGCTTGGGAATAAAAGTATGCCTGGGGAAATCTGATTTGAAAGGCAGATGGCTCATGGTGACAAGTTCCCAGCTCCTCTGCAGGGGGAGCACAGGCCACTTATAGGAGTGGCACCATTTAGGGACACCTGCCCTGAAGCTCTGCTCTGCTGCCTGCCAGCCACCACTACCCACTCAAGTGACCAAATCATTCTTCCCAAGCCACCAGAGGCAGTTCCAGGTGAACCATGAAAACCGACCAGGCAGAACATTCCAAGACAAGGATGACCCCAGCTGAGCTCAGAAGCTCTGGGAAGTGTCCCACCTAAAGAAGTTGACCTCAAGGCTGACAAGCACCACCACAGTTACACAGTGAGCCAGCAAATTGCAGAGAACTCAGTTTTAAAAATCTCTGCTTCAGTGACCCACTGCTGTAAGAACAGCCGAGGGACACCTGTTAACCAAGAAGGATATGGCCAATTGTTCAATATGGAATTGAATTCCATGACACTGCTAATGCATCCCACACCCCCAGGAGATGGGGAGACCATGAGTAAAATAGTAGGAGAGAAAGAGGAGATGAACTAAAGAAGAAAAGAAAAAAGGGAGGGGGGGGCGGAATTCACTTATACCAATAACTTACACAAAGAATAGAGCAGAAAAAGAGCTAATAAACCCCAAAAATATGCTGCAGAAAACTGTAGCAATAACCTACCCACCTGCAGGCTCAGACAATGCACTAAAGCATTTCACTATAAATGCTTCCTACTCTCAGATTTCCTACTCAAATTAAAAATTGCAACAGCAAATTTGGTCAAAAAAAAAAAAAAAAAAAGGCAAACCAAAAAAGCCACAAACACCCAGAGGCTGTAGGTTGCATAAGTTCCACTTCCCCAAAACAACCAAGTTCAATATGGTGAGTGATTTTGGAGTCCAGAGCCCTCACAAATTCTTAGCTGAAGAGATGGCCTTTGCAACGCGATTAAAAAATGCACAAACCCAGACAAATTAACACCAAGAAAACATTAAATTTACAGACCATTAGATCTCAGAGAATATACAACATTTCAAGGCAAAGCAGGGCAGCAGGAACAACAGACATCATATCTAATGCATCTATTATTTTCACAGGGAAGAGTAACATTCAGTGGATATCACAGGAGGAACTTTGATAGTAACCACGTTGAAATTTAGTTCTAAGAGCAATGTGAGAAACAGTTCATCAGGCTCAGTGCAAAGCAGAAAAGGCACAATGACCTCACGCTTTTCTCTTATGCAAAGGTGGAATTACATTCAGAGCAGCACTTTTTTTCCATACACACACATACAGCACAGAGCATTGTTACAAACCTCCACACCATGACATTTACTGCCATTATTAGTACAATACACTTAGAATAGGAAACAGAAGAGAAACATTTACTTTACTATTACCTACTCCCTTACACATGCCCAGCTAATGTCCTTTTTATTTACATACACATCTCCTGCTGACATCAACACAAGCTGTGCATGAAAAACCACAGGCAAAAACTGAACAAGTTTTAGTCTCTGAACTATTTATGTACAACAGGTTTGCATCTATATATGTACACAGGCAAAAGGTGATTTCCTATTTCATAAAATAATCAAATTTCTTCCTTAAAAGTACTTTATTACATGGAACTATTTAATGTAACACTGAAAACCACTCTGCAAAATCATCAGACATTACTTTTAGCAAAACTTTGTAACACACTTATCATTGATCCACCCTTCTAGGATTTACTATTTTTGTTAATGCCTAAAAGCATGCTCGATGCCCTACAACTCCAAAATTCTACCTGCACTTAAAGACCCCAGTGCTGGCTGATTATTGATTGAGCATATACTCAGAGTTAAACAAACATACGGATTCAAAAAGATGAAAACCATATTGTTCAGAGAAGACTCAAAGACAGTATTTTATTACCTACAGATGCTTTTATATCATTTCAGCTAAATCATCCTGTCCTTAGTAATTTGCTATCCTTTTTCTGTACTTTTTCTCCTGTTTCATAGCATCAAAATACAGAGTGAGCAATCCCTCCACACGTAAGTTAAGCACCTCTCGTGTCCAGTACTTACCCCCACAGAATACTGTGCTACACTGTTTTATCAAATTAATAGATTCAAGTACCTCACTGGAAAATACACTTTTGAGAAGTAGAAGAGCAACTACAAGAGCACATGAAGTGCTTTTGAACGTGAATTACAAGAGCACTGCACAACATTGCAAACCTGCAATAAAACAGAGGATTAGGATCTTGTTCAATCTGCAGCAAATGGGGATCCTGGTGGTTCCAGCAGGGCTGGGATCACACCCTGTGCTCCAGCTGAGGATTCAAGAGAAGTTGCACAGAACATTTCTATTTTTATTATTTATATCTTACTGGGGTTTAGGCTGCACTAGACCCAGTGTGAGCTCTACTTTTGGTGTGTGATTCTTCCACCCAAGAAGACAGAAACTGGGACACAGCCAGAAAGTCAGGGGTATGTCTCACCTCAGCATGGGGGCAGGCCTTCATGGAAGAATGAAGTCACTCCTGGTAGTAATTCTACAAATTAGATAATTTCCCTGCAGTCTGTGAGGTTTCAAAACGTTTCAAAAGTTTAAGATCCATTTTCAGTGGTATATCCAGCCTCACAGGTACGTAAACTTGCACTTGAGTAAGAAAATTCAAAAACTGGTCTGGCCTCCAGTAGCTTCTCTGATCTACATTAAACACAACATTATTCCTTTGTGAATGACTGGTCAATTGATGATTCTTCCTTTAAAAGGATGTAACAAACAGCTAACTGAAATCAAACTAAATACATTGTAACCTGCCCAACAAATGCCACTACGTCCCCACACCAATTCCCCTTAAAACTCTTCCACTGGAAATCAACTATTCTCCAAGCTAGCAGGAACTGAAAAGGAACACAATTTTTCCCCTTCAACAATAAAGACCACATGGAGTTACAATGTTGACACAGCGCTATTGAAGCTCGATTTCATAACAAATACTTATATTATTAAACCTACAGAGAGATGTACACAGCTGGACCCTCATAGTATTACAAAGCCCATGTCAAACCTGCCTGGGATCCATCTACATATACCTATTTAAAATGTCTCCACAGTCTGCCAAGCGCAATGGCTAATGAGACCCAGCAGAGCAGGTTTTAAATCTTGGTACCCACAATTAAATTGTGCAAATGATACTTGACTGGGAGTTTGTAAAACTAACTGGTGGGGAATACATTAAATGTCAGTGCAGCTCCACAGAGACACACACGCTTCTTGTGAACCTCCTTTCCCTGCCCTGCCCTCCAGGGAGAGAGGGAGGGCATCCACAACTTTCAATAGAACGTTGCAATTTGGGAAAAAAAAAAAAAATCTTTTTAGAAACCAAACCAAATGAAAATTTTCTCAAATATACCCTCAAGTCAAAAGGAAGATAATGTAATTCTTTATAAACAGCATGGGAGCTACTTGGAAATGTTCTGTCCGTTCCTCTGTAAGAAAGGAAACAGGGATGCAAAAAATGATCCATAATGAAAAGAGAAAATAACTACACTGTTTTCCCCAAATAGAACAGGCGGGTGGAATTCAAGTGTTACCCTTCAGAGAATGGAAATCCACTCCAAGGGGAAGCAGAAGGGTAAAGGTGTCTGACAGGTAAAATCCAAGCAGGATATTAGGAAGGCAAAAAGAAAATAAGAACAGATAGCAAAGGACACGAAACCAAATAACGATAAAGCCTATTAGCATATCACAAGCAGGAAACTTCACAGGGAATCATTGGATTTGCCAGAGCTGGGATTGAATAGAGCACTTGAAGAAGATAAGGGCATTGCAGACAATCCAAACTATGCCTTTTCACCAGCCTTCGCTACGGAAAACGCTGGGAAAACACATCCCCGACTTCTCTGATAAAGTGACTGACACTTCTTCAAACTGAAAAATCAAAACGGGCTGAGGAAACACAATCAATTGAAAGCAATAAATGATGAGGGATGAGCTCCTGTCCCCCCACCACCGACGGGTCTTTTGCCAGGGACTTAGCACTGCCAGTACTTTCCTTCAGACCTGAACAGCAACAGTTTGAAACCATAAAAAAGCTGAGCTGAGCATCAGAGTGGACTGTTCAGGGTGCACCGTGGTTAAAAAACCAAGCACAACCATAGAACATAAACAAAACGACATAGGGGCAGTAGGAAAGACTGTATTTTTAGCCAATATCCCATTTCATCTGGAGTACCTATTCAGCTTAGGATTCCTGCTCTAACCCAATGACGGTGGCATTTGAGTTTGACAACAATCAAAAATTATTATGGAAGCAAAAAGTTGGAAAGAACCGGGAATTTAAGTTAGCAAAGAGATGGATAGAAGGGGACACTGTTGAGCTGCAAAGAAATACTATAAGCAAATAGGGTGCTCTTGAATTTCAACTTTGTAATGCTACTAGAGCAAAGGGCCACTCAGGGCAATAAAAACTGACCAGGTCAAAAGTAAAAGGACCAAAACAATTTACTGCATAAACCACAGAAATGTGTAATTACTACACAAGGATTTACCCATGACAACAGCAAGGGATATTCTTCTATGCTTTTGCTATGGGGTTTTTTTCTGGGGTTTTTTGTTTTCTTGTTTTAGTTTTTCATACCCATATTAAGTAATTAGTGGCACGGCAATAAACATAAATTTTCAGCACCACTCCTTCGAGCAAATGAGTTTTCCCTTTCCTCTTGCCTGAATGCTTGAAAGCTTTTAGGCTGACTGTGTGCCAGGGGAGGAAGGGGAGGAAAGAGGAGGCATGGAGTGTGGCTGGGGCACAGATGGGGACAGCTGGGGCAAGGATGGGGACAGCTGGGGCAGATGACAAGGCGTGGAGCGTGGCTGGGGACAGCTGGGGCAAGGACAAGACATGGAGCACAGCTGGGGCAAGGAAGGGCACAGCTGGGGCAAGGATGGGGACAGCTGGGGCCGATGACAAGGCATGGAGCATGGCTGGGGACAGCTGGGGCAACGATGATGACAGCTGGGGCAGATGACAAGGCACAGAGCGTGGCTGGGGCATGGATGGGCACAGCTGGGGCAGATGTTTCCAGAACACGCTCCAACTGCCTGCTCTGTGCTCGATCCCACACACGCAACACAGGCGGTGACGGCTCCAAAATCTGCCAGCTGTTGGCACTGGATATATCGTGTCCCGCTCTAGAATTAAGACAGAAGCACTAAACTATCAATGTGTGAAATTTGTGACTTAAATTACAAGGTAGAGCCATCCAAGGAGTCTCTTGCATAATTCATGGCACTTCAGAACTTTATATATAAATCAAATAGAAGGAAAGTCTATCATTTCTGCTCCATTGAGCACAGACCCACACACAGCTTGGGTAAAGGCTGCACAAACAAGCTCTCTAGAAAACTCAGTATTACAGACATGTTCCTCACACTACTCATTCACACCGTAATTTTAGTACAATATCTTTCAAAGAACACTTTTATTAAAAAAGCATTTGTAAGTGTCAAAAGCACAGAGGTCATTAAAAATAACCAAATGAGTCTGGTTTGCGTTTTTCGGCTGTTTTGTTTTCCCCCTGCAAACGAATGCCCACAAACACTCATTTGCATTTTTCCATATTGGACTTAATTACACTTTATGATATGATTCATGGGCTGGCTACTAATCATTTTGTCTTAATACTGTCGAAAAGGAAACCAGAGATTCTACGAAGCTCTGACACTTACTAAGAGGCTCCAAAAGCAGTGAAAACACATTCTTTGGAGTCCCATCGTAAACTTGGACAGAGTCTCAACGCGGTGACCAATCCTAACGCAAATGAAGCGAGACACCGCGAAGCGTGGCAGAAGAGCAAACGTCATGGATAAATACAAACGCAACTTGAAACGCAGCGCTGGAAAAGAGCCGTAACCCGGACTTACTGTGGCCGTGCCGGAGACAGTTTGTGCATTTGTGTTGGGCGCGCTCTGCTCGGAGTGTGTCTGAGCAGGAGGGTACATGTTTAACGTGTGCTCGGGAACAGTGCTTTGGCCGGGGTAGTCTGGAGCTGGATGCGGATGCGGGGCTGGGTATTCTGCAGGGATTCCGTTCTGAGGTGGAGCGAACTGGGCTGAGGCGTAAGGCTGGGCCATCGTGTCAGGAGGTGCTGGAGCTTCCTGATTACCCTGAAGAAACCAAAGGGAGGGGGGGAAAAAAGGGAGAAGAAACGCGGCGTGAGATTAAACAAGCGAAGGTCCTGCACACGTAACTGCACGCAAGGCTGCTGGCCTGAAAAGGGCACCGTGGCTGTTACTCAAGGAGAGCATTTCTTACTGGAATTAAATGCGTTTTTGCTAACACTATTATATAATATTATAATTAGACAAACAGATCTGCTGCTTCCTCGATAATTGCGGGCTATTCTTTAACCAGGAAAGGTCAGTGAGATGTGTCTGAACTAAAGCCTCGGCTCAGCCAAGGAACAGGGGCAAAGCCAGTTTATGCCAAAGGCTGTGGAGCACAAGTACCAGTGCAGGGCACTGCTAAGATCAGCTCACCATTTATGAGTCTATTTTACCATCTGAAGAACACAATATATGCAACCTACGGGCAGGGCAGGCTTTGGGTTAGGTTACGTTACCAAAACCACACACTGAAAACACTCGTACGAACTAATGTCAGAATACTTCAAGGTACTTTGTCCAGAGCAACTGCATGCCACAAATGCAAAATAATAACGAGACCCAGTCAAAACATTAAAAATTTTCATCCAAAAATGCATCAGGTCCAAATCTTAAACTAAGATAAAGGAAAAAAATCAATGCTATAGACTGCCAAAAGAAATAGATTTAAGAACTTTAAAGGCTTCAAATTTGAAGACAGTAGTGTTTCACTTCCATATCACAATAAGCCTACACAATTAAAAATGAAGGTCCTCATCTCTTTACAGATAGATCCATCTTTGCATTTGATATAAAAAAGAATAATCAAGCCTGTTAATCTGATGATTAGAAAACCTCTAGCTAAATGCTTTGCTCAAACCAAAAAGCAGCTATTCTAGGGCAGGAAATGTACACAACAATCTTTCAGACCCCATAGAGAAGATGTCCAAAACCTGACACTGCATGAGACAGCATTACAGGCCATTAGTCCAGGGACCGTCCCAACCTCGGAGCTCATTTACAAGATAAAATTATCCCTCTTAATATCAAGTAATGCAAAAATGCATTCTTAAGTAAAAAAATTTAATTAGCTTTTAAACTACTCCATCATTCTCCCACCAAAGCATGTACAAGCACCTGCACAGAATTACTGCAGGGATTTTGTTTATTTGTACTCATTAGTCCTTGATTTCCTAATTTTCTAATAGGTTGAACAGGATGAATAAAAGACAATATTTTGCACTTTGTACTTAAGGACATGTCTAGCCAATTTCAAAGAATTCAGACATCAATTCTGTGACCTGAACTGGTCCTAAACTCAAGAGCTTTTAAAAATTTGCACAGGAATAAATTTTGGCAGATGGCAAGCTTAGGAAATTAAATTTTCCTTTGTAAAAGGTATTCAGTGAGTCTTAAAAAACTAAAACTTTTTATCTGCAATCAAACATGCCCTAATTTTAATCCCATCTTTGTTACTGTTTCAGTGTAGGCCTTGAGCAAGGAGTTTGTGTCACTTCATTCCAACATCTTTAAAATGAAAGCAGTGACATTTACAGACTTCACAGGGTTAAGTCTGTTTCACTTCCATATATCTACAATCATTCCAAGGTTAATGCTGCACTGGAACTGGCCCTGTTAAATTCCTGCGAAGGTTAAAAACTCTTGTAAATGTGTATTTATAGCCTCTCATATTAAAATGGGAAAGTTCCTTTCTTATTTCTTTTACCTAATATTTTCACCGTTAAAAAAAAAAATAAATTCAGAAGCAGCAAAACCCAGCAATGACTGGATTACACCGGAGACACTCATTAAATGTTAAAGAAGTATTTTTAAAACTTGTGGGGGAGGCGGTCGGTCTTATTTTAATCAGCTGTTTCAGGAAGGGCTTCAGCAAGTGGCGAGAGGGAACAAAAGCCCATCTGAATTCCGCCCGGATAAGCATTTTCCCTGCGCTGGCTTTGAGGCACGGCAGCAGGTGACTGCTGCTCCTTGAGCCGTCCCTGCACGTCACATGCTGAACGTGGCCCTGGAGTCAGCAGCTGCTAAAAGAGAACAATAATGGCAACAAAGGGACCCAGGGCCAATGTCCAGGTGCACTTGATCTAAAGGTTTTTGTACTACCTGGAGCCCTAAACCAGATGTCGCCGAGACCCTCACTGTTTTTCATTAACCTTGACAGCAGTTCCACCAGGACCCTGGTTAATATTCAAAGCATTCACACTCAGTGCTAATTACAGCTAATATTTAATTAAGAGGGTTGAACTTTTGTGTTATTTTTTTACCAGCAACTCCAAACTTTTCAGATTCATCATAAAATGGCAAACTGCACTGGCAATTCCAGCACCTTTATGGTGGCTCAGACTCTTCTACCTCTGGTTCAGTTGAGGCGTGGCCCAATTATTTATAACTGAGACCCCATTAATAAGTCAATAATGAAGGGTCAGGGATTTGTTTGCCTTGTTTTTTTGTTGTGTTTGGGTTTTGTTGGTTTGTTTTTGTTTTGTTTTAAGTAATGTGTACAGCCTCAGGGATTTACTGCCTTGCCATCAAACACACCAACCCCAGTAAGCTCAGAGCAGAAAACTGGCACAAAAGATTATCAATGCAGTCAGTGCATGTTCATTAAATTTTTTTGAGAGAACATCAGAGAAATCATACTTTTGCGTGCTACTGTAGGCCCTAAGTTTAAAATTAAAGCAACAATAAACCTGAGATGTTCCTCTCTTAAAATCAGTGAGTACTGAAACCTTTCCTAGCCTTTAAAATTAGTCTGTGTTTATTATTCACAATTAATTCAACACCGTATTACCATGCAATAGAAAAGCACGTTTGTATAAATCTGTTCTTTAGTATTTGCTTGGGTACCAATAGCTGCAGCTCATTGTTTAGAATATGAATGTATATCAAGAACAACGCAGTGGCAACTGTCAGACATTTGTATGCACAAGTGACTGATGGAAACTCCAGACCACACAACAGTCAGACACACTTCAATAGAATTGAAAGAACCAAAAATTCTTTGGATAGAATCACCTACAATGTCCCTTTATTGTGCTCTTTAAAATACAGTGAACTAAAATGAAGAGGAGAAATAATAGTTTTCATGTATTAAGTAGAAAATATGAAATGGCCCAAAAAGCAACAGAAAATATTGATCCTAAATTAGCCTGTGAACTCTGGCATTAGAGTAATTCCAGAGCTGCGCGTGACAGTGCACAGACATGGCTCAATACCACCCAGGCATGAGAGGCTAAACAGAAGGTGCCCCTTCAGACTCAGTTCCAAGTACCTTTAAGGTTAAATGACCCCTTAATGCTCACTTTGTGCATGGTTTTTTTTAAAAAAGGGGTTGCTGGCAAGGAGAACAAAGAATGGCAGACAGTCAGGCTCTGCTATATGTTCTGGCCTGAGTCTTAATGAAAACCACATTTCAACTGAAAAATATGCTTTACGTGGCAGTGTATGCAATCAAATCTATTGCTTTCTGGTTAAATGTTGAACTCTAAAGAACCAAAACAAAAAAGTATTTCGACGATATAGGCAAGTGAAGGCTCTCCTATTCCATCTACATCACTCCATCTGTAGAAAAGCTTAGAATTTAAGATGCTCCTTCTATCTCATATCTCAACATGCCTCTCCAGCATCTTCTGCTCTGAAAGGATTTCATAATTAAGAAATGCACAAGAAGTGTCAAAACATAATAAAGCGAGCTTGTTTTGTTTGTACACAAAAGAGAGAGCATAGACAACATTACTTATGCAGCATTCCTTTTTAAGAACACATTTGCAGCACAAAAAATGTATTCCATGGAAACCTTTCTGCCTGCCTACAGTTTAAAGTCGAGCTAACAGTTTATTGTTTGTTTTGCTCCATTTTCCGTTTGGTGCGTTTTGTTTCTTTGGCAGGAGGTGCCTCGCATTCAGAGAGAGCCTCCTGTACTGTAGTTAAATGAGCCAAAGTGCAGCGGATCCTTGGGGCATGGAAACAAAGAGGAAAAATGCAACATTACTCTGCAAACCTGCTGGTTCTAAGAGCAGCTCTGTTCCAAGCATCGAGCCCAGCAGAGACAGGAGCCCCACTGCAGCCTGCCCTCCTTTGGCGTAAGCAACAAAACGTGTATTAGGAGTCCTGCACGCGGCGGTGCAGCCGGTTATAACTGCCCTGGCTCGCCTTAAATCCAGAGTTTGGAGTGAAAATAAAAGTGCAAATACCTGCTGTACCATCGTGCTGCCTTTCTCCTCCATAAACTGAGCAGCTGCCATGGTCCCAGCCCATGCAACATCTGCCCAAAGCCAGCATCAGCTGCGGGCGAGGGCGCAGGAGGGGAAGCCAACGCAGGGCTGCCTGACCTCCCTCCCAACATCTCATTGCTCCCAAAACCTCATCCAGATGGGGCTCCTCCACTTGGCAGGGCCTCGCCCCATCAATCACAGCAGGCCACTCCTCTGGCTCCTGCCACCAGTTATGGAGTGCACCACTGGGCACATGATTGCACACAGAAGAAGAAAAAACACAGCTTGGCCACATTAAAAGCTGTTAAAAAAACAGTGCAAATGCTACTGTGCAAGTTGCTGGAGGCTGAATGTTGTTGGTGTAGAATTAAGAGGGTTGTATTCAAAGCTACAAACCCCCCTGAACTTCCAGGGCTTTGGCTTTGGGACAGCTCCAATGTGCAGTAATAACACGTGTGCATTTCCACGGGATTAATTCCTCCTCCATGTGGCAGAGTTAATTGCAATAAGATTTCTATTTTGAAATCGCTGAATACCACAAGTAAACCCTCGATACTGAACTAGCCTGGTTTAGATTAAATGTACTTCATCCTTCCATTCAAATAAAATATCGTTTCCCTTTTTTGTTTCATTTCACGACGTCCCTCTTGCTTAGCAGGGGAAATATGTCAGAAACTCTTCCAAGGTTTAGTCCTGTGAGGCACTTCAAGCAACTTAATGTTTCACTGTTACAGGAACTTTCCTAGATGCTCTGGAGATAGTTTTAAAATGATTAAACTTCTAACTAAATCACATAATAAAGAGAAGGGGAAAAAAAAAGAAAAAAAAAAAAACTAAAAAAGATACAGACAACCCTAAAGAATAGACACTTTTTGCCACTCTGCCTACAGACATCAGGATTCAGAAACAAGGCAGACACGGAACAGAGGAATTATTCTGCTCAACCTTCCAATTCAAAGGGGTGGGCAGAGCAACAAACAGTCATCAATTCATCATTAAACTTATATTCTGACTGAAATACATTGGAACTCTTTAAAGTGGCAGTGTAATTCTTCCAGATTTGTTGCTGGCACTCCCCAATTAATGATAATAAAAGCAGCCACTTCAGATTTTTCAGAAGGAATCAGACATCCAACCACACTGGACTGGTAATCACAACTGACTGACTCTGGGAGCTTTCTCTGTTGTAGCTTAATTATCTGACCAGGCCACTTGACTCACATCATTTGCTTCTGCAATCATACAAAATGAATTCTCCAGCCGCCCCTCTCTTTTTTGGAAGGTTCAGTACAAAGCCAAATTCGGTTTTCATTTAAAAAACAACCTTGTTCCAAAAGAAGGGTGTCCTCAGAAGGAAGAAAGATAACACAGAATAACTTTTTTCAGAGAGCATAGGGGAAAAGGGGAACAGCAAGTAAGGAAAGGAGAATTTCTACACTACCTTAGCAAGAACGCACCGTCTCCCTACTCCCATTTCAGAGTAACATTTTCTTTTGGACTTTTTCACCGACAACATACTTTATCCTAGTACAAGTCCATGCTACTGCTATGTATGTGTTTGATAATGACATGTTCACTTTGTGTCAGTGCCTGATATATGGAACAGACTAACAACCCAAACATCCCAACAGCCTGCAAAGAACATTTCCTTACGTTTAAGAGAAGGCAGCAAACATGCGAAAAACTAAATCTTATTTTGAAGCCCTGCCTGAATTCAAGCCCACACAGCACTCTGGACATACTGACACACACATTCCCTCCAACACCCACATTCTCTCCGACCGTCCTGCTGAAACTTTCTACTGCTTTTATGATGCTGCCATTTATCAGCACAGCTTTCCTTGTCATACAGGGTAATTCTTCTCCTGCTATTGCAATGGCCCAAATGGACATGACTCTGTGACACTGATTGGCTGTACTTCCACATTAATGCCTAAATCTTTCTTTTTAATTTAAGTTTCTTGCCTGTCCCTCGCTTTCTCCAACTCTGACTCTGTAAGTGTTTTATACAGGGCTTTCCAACTGCAGCTCAGCCTGGTATTACATCAGGCAATGTTTTCCTTCTTTAAAATGCATGGGGAAAAAAATTTTGTATCATGTTTTGAAAACACGGCTCTCCGAAACTGCCTGAAGACCCACATAACAAGAGACTCCAAAGCACTCAGCAGGTGCCTCTACAATCCACGTTCACAGCAAGCGTTGATTCTTAAAACATTTCAAAAGAAAAGCAAAAAAAGGAGCGTCTCATTTCCCACAAGTCCAGACGGGAAAGTGCATCTCCTTTCTTTTACACCTTAACTGGAGCGTACTGAAGAAGATGATGCAGCGTCTGGCACACCCCGTCCAGCCTGGCGTCCCCCGGGGCAGGAGATGCCTCTCCGAGGTCAGTGGTGGGTTGCCAGGACAGCTGGAGGGCTGGGGGAGCTGCTTTAGCACTGCCCGCAGAAAGCAGGGCTGACAGACAACTTAATAGCATCTTCTCCCACTTAACCCGTGGTCACAGAGACGGAACCCGGAGGGGCAGAGGCAAAGAACAAGAAGAAACAATCAGAAGTTGCCAAAAGCTAAATTTTGGTTGGGTCTAAAGAAGAAAACAATGAATATGAGTGAAGTTCAGCGCAGGAACACGGTGGTCAGAGAGGTTATGGTGTCTTGGAGGTTTTCAAACTGGAACTCAAAAAGCCCCGTAGCAACCCAGTCTTGGTAGTTACCCTGGTGTAAAAGGGATGTTGGGATTAGATGGGTTCTGAAGTTGCCTTTCAACCTAAATTATTCTATGATTCCACGTGGTTTCAACAGCAACAGAACAGCTTCAAAACGGATTTGATACTTTTATCCTATTTGATGACTTTCCTCACACAGGATTTACTGCCAAGGAAGAGACTAACTACAACTTCTCCCCTGCTTTCTGTCCCCAAGAAACAATGTCCAGTTCTTTGAGATGTATTTGCAAAGCTTTCTTAAACAAATATGTTTGCGTTTGTTTAATCCACAGCAAGAGCAGTGTGGAAGCAACAAGTGCTCCAGAGCAGGCAAGACAAGCAAACACAATTGCTTTGTTTCTCTAAGTAATTTAATGTTGCAAACTATGACATGTCTTAATTTTCTGCCAAATATCCCCACTCTCATCATATTGAGAGGAATATTGCCTTGTATCTCCATAGGAAAGAGTATTTTCCTCTACCTTCTGAATGACCTCTAAAACAATAACTACAGGCATGGAAGTTTTCTAATTTTACCCGCAATTTTCCTACTGAAATAAAATTTATTTCAAATATTAATTTATTGAAAGCCACAGCCACCTCCTAAAGCTGAATTGCAGCAAAGCCACTTTATCAATTTTCTTATTTTTCTACTAAAGTGATTGAAAAAGGCTTTTTTTTTTTTTTTTTTTTTTTTTTTAAAACTGCAATACTGACTGAAGATATGGGATATACCCACCCAGGTGACAAACCACGCTTACCCAGCAGGACTATGTCTGGCCTAAACACAACCCTGCATTGTGCTTTGTAGGCCTTTCTTCTGAATTCCACCGCTCCCACCTTGTAACCTACACACAAGCAAAAATATTTCCGTAATTTGAGTCAAAAAACTTCTCTAAATGCCACCTTACTGGTAAAGGATTGAACTCTGCAAAGGATTAGAACTGAACAGCAATCAAACCCAGTAGCATGTGCATGGTTTTTGACAGATCGTTTCTGGAAATATTATAAATTCTTTTAATGTAGGTAAAATAATACATTTAAAATTTATTAAAAGTAGAATTCACCATCTTAATTGCAACTTGCTCCAAAAGACCTTGACAGTTTTTCAGGAGATTGGGACTGGATACAGCTCTGTTTTCCACACGTGTCTAAATGGGGCAATTTATTCCAGTTGAGACTAATAGTTACACCAAGTTATCCCCAGCTTACGGATGCTGCCTCATCCAGAGCACATTCAATGAACTGCCTTTTCAAGCTGACTGTTTAATGGACATACATAAAATATAGAAATGTATTTACTGCACTTGTTAGTCAGAGACAGTGGTGAACCCACAGCCACCAAAGGGCAGTGTAGGTACTGAAGTCTGAACTGCCATCTCTTTAACTGAACACTTTAAGTGCCCTCTTTTAACCAGGGACAAAAATCTTTCACTGACAAGCTCTGCTCGAGCCTCAGAAGAGAAAAGGGGCCATTTCTCTCCATGATCCCTCACGCTGAATCCTTTCCTGAGGCAGCACCACAATAACCACGGCTCATCTGTCAGGTGTGAAACAGGGCCGAGTGTCACATCCCAAAGGGGACGCCCAGGACTTGACTCACCTGAAACTAAACAAGGAACACGCTCAGCGAGAGAGGGAAAGGAGGATGAGGTGCTGTCCCAAGCAGCAAAGCTGACTGGAGATCACCACTGCTCTTCCCGTTAGGACACAGGGCTGCGGGGCAAGCCAGTCCACTGGAACCAACTGGTCAGGCAACAATCACTGCAGACCAAACCAACTCACGGGAGCTCTTTTGGTTTGTTTCACTTCGCTTTCCCAGGTAAACGTAAAAGCCTGCTTTGGGCGGTCAACTCCATGAAGACAACGACACGACTGAGTTTGGGAATTTGGAGGAAGACCAGGAAAATAAGCAGCAGAGTTACAGAACTGGGCTTCGGGAAGAGAAACTTGGGTATATCCAGAGAAATGTCATGAATCCCCAAGGGTCCACCCAAGCGAGCAAACTGTCCAAGGTAGCTGCCTGATTGAGATGTTGATTGAAGAGAAATCCAGCAGGCAGGAACAAACCATTTATTATGAAAGAAGATACTTAGCAGGTCTACAGGGCCATGCAGAAAGTTTCCCAATGAAGACAGATACGAAGTGGGAGAATACAAGTGATGAAGTTAAGCCTTGGCAACAAAAGAACAATATAGAAGTAGTGCTCAGGTACTCCAGGACAGAAATTGGAAGGGTTTTTTGTCCAGCCTAGCTAGAACTAAGACTAATGAAGACATTAAAGATGCAGGAAAGGAAAATAAAGAATCCAGATATTTACTATTTAACTGTTGCTTCCAGAGAATGCCTATTTCCAGTCTCGGTTTCATTTCAGCCTTCCATCACTTTGTTATTTAGGACGGACCACAGATGACCCGAGCCACAATGACCGGCTAACACAGCAATGCCAGCTTGTTTAATGCCAGTTAAAGCGGCATTCATTTCTTGGCACTGAGCTTAAATGACGGAACATGATCGCTGATGTTATTTACTTCTAAGATTAAAATGACAATCAAAATATCATTGGGCACAGGGAACAGACAGATTGGCTTCCTGCCTCCGCCACACTTTGCTGTGCTTGTTTATCACCGGGATCATTTGCATACTTCAGTGGCTGTTTATGTTAAGATGCAGTTGAAGCATTAACAAGTGACTGTTTATCCAACAATGTTTGTCATTAGCAACCTAAACCTCGGGTCTGAAGAAAAGTAACGATCTTCTCAACAAGGACACAAAAAAGGTGATAAGGTGTACCTGTGCAAAACAAAGTATAACACTGCTGACTGTCACAACTCCCTGAAAACAACCCAAAGAGAGTGTTACAAGGAATCGCCAGTAGCAAAGACTTGAATTGACCCCAATGACTGGGAAGTTCTACTTTGCGAGGTCTCTAAAAAGCTTCAGTTGCAATAGAAGAAATGGCAAATCTGTCCTTGTATTTTCATTTCCACATCTGTAGATGCTCTCAAATCTGCAAAACTATATTGCCTCTCCCTGCATATCATCTTTGGAGATTTGTTTTTTCACTGGCTCTTCTACCCGAGACTGAACATATTTGTAGGGTACTAAACCCTCTGCCTATACCTCAGGTGCTTAACTCTGCGGGGCTCAAAAACCATTACTTTGAACAATACACTCTCTTAAAATAATACAGATTGTAGGACTGGATGAAAATCACTTTTCTTAGCTTACAGTTTTATTTTGTGGCTCTGTTTTTAAGGAGGAGAGGGGCAGTGGAGGGAAAGGAAAACTGAAAATCCACTGAGAAAAACTTTGGCATAGTGACCAGAAGCATATGGCTAATTTATAGCAACAAAATCAAACAGCATTTGTGTTTCCACAGTGTAGAACCATGGATAACAGCCACAGCATCCAAAGTCTGGAATGAGACTATCTTTGGAATGAAAAGTTATAGCCTGAAAACTGTTTATAATCCATGCGAACTGGCTGTCTTTTATAAGGGAACATGAGATTAAATAAGAAACCAGGAATTACTGAAACAGTTCTGTATTTGCTGAGTTTGCACCCAGTGAGATGGAGCACTCAGCAAATCTGAGCTGCAGAAGAAATTCAGATTAGATATTGCTACACAGAAATTGATAGCTAGTAGGTATTCAATCAGAAAAGTGGTTTTCTTTTAAATATTACAATCACATGGTATAGTACATCACTTGTGTCAAGTTAAATTTAATCATATCACCATGCTTAAAGGAAAAAAACTGACTACTACTCATATACCCGTGCCAAGAGGGATTATATGAGACTTTATGAAGCCTTCTCCTTTTATTTAATATTCTGATATCTATATAGAACAATTTTGATATGTATTTTACCCTCAAACTAATCTATTCCATTGTCATTTCAATGCATAGCCTGAACTCAGAGTTACAGTATCATGTCCTGTCAATTCCTCACGTTCTTCTCAAGTCGCCCTGTGGAAAAGGAAAGCCCTTTTCCTCGGAACAGCAATGGCTATAACGAGTGCTGCTAATTTTCCTGAGAGTAAAGCAATGTCATCAGCTTTTAAATGGATTAAGAGCGTCTTTAAAAAAAACCCACTAATTTATGTGCTCACTAATGCCTGCAGATTTAGCATCTGGTGTGAAGGACTGTGCTTTGGAAAAGGTGTCTGAGCAATACACAAACCCAATGGGATTTCACTAAGAAGCCCTTTCTCTACGAACGTCTTCTGGCTTATCTGAACAATAGAGAAAAACGATCACTGTACAATCCAGCAGAAATAAAGTCATTTTCAGCTGCCAGACACTAAATGCAGCAAAAACTTTGAAACACAAATGTAATTCTGGAAAAGTAATGGAAGCTGTTAAATGATACATATGCCAAGCACGCACTTAAGCAGACTCAGTCCACTTCTGAAGACATGAAGACTGCATGGAGAGAATTCATCTGCTTCCATTTATTCTGGATACTACTGTAGCCAATTAATCCAGGATTTGAAAGGTGAAAAGATATTTTGAAAATGGGCACAACTATGGACTTTGCCATTTGTTGGTCTTGAAGGAGTAAGTATATTAACTGCCTTGTGGAAATAACCACCAAGGGTTCGTTGCTCCTCAGTTGACCTCATGTAGCCCTCCAGCAAAGAAGTCCTTTCCCATGAGCAGCAGCTCACCAGAAGTTCAGCAGAATCCCAACTTTCACATTCAAGCCGAACCCAAAGTTCTAGCACGTTGCTGTAAATGACAAAGCACTGGGAGGACTTGGCAGCAATTGGGCAATTTGCACGGACTCTGCACAAGGTGCTTTTCCCTGTTAGGAGACAACGCCACTCCAGGAGGATACTCTGCTGCACGGATTGTTTCCTTTCACATATCACTGCTTCTGCTTTGCAGGAATTGTTACCTCTTTTTAACTCGGAGCCACCGAATTGAGCAAGAGCAGCACTGCAGAAGCAGAGTTATGGGGCAGTGAGTCTGATCTGGCTCATGAGACACTGTGTTAGATGAAACCTGGGGATGTGTGCTGGTTTTATGAATATACTGCACCTTGCCGTCAGATCATCATCGAGCAAACGACAATCTGCAAGGTCAGAGGAAGTTTTGAAGCTCCTTGTGTGCATCTGCACTATCAGCTGGTTTGGCTTTTTGGCCCCCCAAAATGGTTCAGTATATGCAACCCAGTCCTCCACTGAATCAGACAAAGTCTGGGCACATAATATATATTTTTCTGTCTCAGTTGGAGGACCGTGAGCCTCCAGCCAGAGAGCCCTAAAGCACCACAGCCCTTCCTGCAGCATTCTGTCTAGGCACTCCTTCCATTTAACTTCTGGAAAAACAAGCAAGGTAAGGACAAGGATGCAGGAATATCCCCTCAGGAGTAACCAGGAAAAGTTGCAATAACTACTCTATCTACAAGAATCATTCATTTTGACAATTTATTTTCAAATGTGAGCCTGGACAACTAGATTTGAAAAAGTCTGCACTTGTGAACTCAGAAAACCAAATACCCTTGCTTAGCTTAAAAGCACACATTCACTCACAGGAGAAGAAAGACTGCAAAGGGATAAACACTTGACCTGAGAGATTGGCACTGACTGGAAAATAAAAATCTGCCTAAAATCTCAACAGAAGGGATGGTAACCCCTTTAGGTTATACAAGTGCACATAAAAGGCTGTTATTTTACAGAAATTTAAAATATTTCTTCCCTTCTGTTTAGGTTGAGTAATACTTTGATCTAAAACCAAAAAGGCTGACACACAATTCCATTCACTAAAGAGAGAGGAGAGAAATGATAAATAGAAAGTGGCAGCTAGACCAAAATACCCCTGAAGTGGCAGGAAGGCAAGAGGTAGGACAGCCCAGAGGGTACAGGCAGCGTTTTAGAGATTTGCACATCTGTGCTGCATTGGATTAATTCATTTAAAGGTAAGAAATATTTCCTAAAAGACAGTTTAGCACTAATAAGTATCAGCTGTGAACAATAAAAAGGCATCTGGCTGTGGAAGTTCAGAGTGTTTAACTCCATTCTCTGCACTATGATCTGCTCCAGGGTGGGTGGGTTTTGTGATCAGACCGAGGGGCTCAAGAACTGCAACCACCCATTTTTTTAAAAATAACTAAGGACAAAGACTGTGCAAATTCTTCAGACAACCTGTTCCAATGCTAAACTGTCCTCATGGGGAAATGTTTTCTTCATCTCTAGTTTTTCTAGCGGTGCAATGTGTGTTGCCTCTTATCCTCCCTCCGTGCACCCCTGTGATGAGCTCCTCTTCCTCAATAACCTCCTTGTAGGCACTGAAAGGCAGCTATTGGGACACAGCAGAACCTTCTCTTCTCCGCCTCGAACAAGTCCCTCCATCCTTTACCACACGGCACATGTTCCAGCACACCGTAGGGGCTCTGTGCTGAGCCTTGGCTTGCGGATGGGAAGGCCACAAATTGGCCCAACTATCTTAGATGAGATTTAGCAAGTACCAGGGAAAGGGAGACAATCCCTTCTGTCGGTTCACTGGCTGCTCTCCTGTTCACACAGCCCAGGGTACTGTTGGCCTCCTCTGCTGCCAGGGCAAAAATGCCAACCCAGCAGAGATTCCCTGCTGGAAGTGCTTACACAATGCACGGCGTGGGGATCTTTTCAGATGTGAGCACAGAAGCTTCAAGCTGGAGTTAGAATTTCACTGACAAGGAATTCCAATAGTAAGGATAACAAGAAGTCTATTTTTTTTTTTTCAAGAAAGACCCGAGCAGTTTATTTCACCTCTATGAATCAAAGAAAGCTCTTTGGCTGCTCCTCCCAGCAGCCACCACCTGACATGATCATTTTAAAACAACAACTGAGATAAATAAATGAGGGAAAGGATAGAACAGTGGCAAGATACGCATTTTCAAGGTGAAAGTAGACAAAGGTATTATAAGCACTAGCATTTATATGGGGAATCACATCACCCACCGTAAACCAGTTCTTTAATAGGTTGCTGAAGAGCTAAGAGAGCTCCTCACCCTGCCCCTATCCCCTCTGGCACAGGAGCCTGCACTGATGGTGAGCTCCCACCCAGAACCACACAGCCCCTCTGCCTGCGGGGACCGCCACGTGATGCAAATGAAGTTGTAAAGAGAAATCAGCTCATCAATCACAATCACAAGGGGACACTGAGCCATGCAGAAGGAATAGCATTTCAGCCCCGCTCAGGTCTTCGCTATCACCACTCCACTTTAATTAAATACCACCTCGAGTGCTTTATTACCATCAGACATCTCAGCGTTGAAGGCTGGCATCCTGGAATCTAAGTGCTGAAGCTAATTAGAAAGGAGAAAGAGAAACATGTTCATTAAAAATGGTGGGATTCCCCTACCAGAAATGATGTACACCTTGGAATAAAGATTTGCCTTTCTGTGGATTTACAATATCACGTTAAAGAGCTTTCATTAAGGTGATATCTTTTACTTTGAACCTCACGCCTGCTATTGTCTTTCCTAAGTAAAGGCAGATTTAGCTGTATCCACCAAACCATTGTTGGAATTTAAAAGATTCTTGGCTTATGGTTAGCTGATAAGAGCCTTAATTCCTCTTCTTCTAACATTTGATACACTAATTTAAATTTTTTCAGACTTGGCACACTCAAGGGCTTTTTGCCTTACTTCCCTGGATATACATAAGCTAGTCATTACTATTTATGAAGGCGATGAAAGGAAACATTAAACAGTCAAAGAAATATAAATCTTAGATTGTAACACAGAGAGTGCAACAGCAGGATTAAAAACAAAACAGAATGAAACAAAAACCTGAAGCAAATACAAAGACATTTGCAATTTAAAGCAATACAATATAGCGGAAAAGCAGTTTTCTCTTCCACTTGACTGCCAAGTGACCTGACTCAGGATTTTATGGCTTTCTCAGGAACAAGCTGAGAATATCAGTAACATGCAAAACTTAGCAGAGAAATTGCATTCTCATAAGCAAAGGCGAGGAGGAGACCAAACTTCTGATTCAAGTGATAAAGTAAATATTTTCCTCAGTTTTAACTCTGCCAATATGGAAATAAAAAATTGCTTTTGGCCACCATCTTTATAAAATAAATTTGTTATAGAAAATATCCGAATAAGGCCTATACATTGCTTACATCCCACTCAGCATTAGGGGCATGATTTCATCTTCAGCTTTGTGGATGACATTTTTAATGTCTGAGTTAGGTCATTTCCCAGTGCAAATAACACCACGAGTATTATCAATAAAAAAACCTCCTATCATTTTTTTTAATTCACCATACATTGTTATTCGAAAGATGTCCAAAAAAATTCAACTTAAATTTAGCCTAAAGGCTTTTTTGAAGTATCTGTTAAATGCTGAACACTAATGAAAATGCCATTACTTTTATTTCAAAGGGAAACAGATGGCTTTAAATAGTTACTTATTTCAACATATGGAAACCAGTCACTGAACTATGAAGAATCAAACAGCAAACTCTGTCATTTTTAATTAATTTTGACTAATAAGAACAGACTACAAGAAGAATGCAACACTCAAGTAAAATAATCCAGCTTCTAACATGTCTGCTTTAGTTGAAATTGCAATGGAACAAGGAAGGTTTTAAAAATACTTGTTTGAGCTACAATATTACATTTTGCTCGTAGCACTGATTTAGGGTGGTTTTTAAATAACATGATTTTTTCAGAAAACAACAATTTGTGATGCATCTACCTTTTTCACATTCATCTACCACCTTAAAGCCCCAAAGATTATAAATTCCTCTGTGAGAGGTCTCTCCTCATGGGCAGGTATATCCTGGAGCTTCCTCGGATGCAAAGCTGTGCTGGGGGCCAGGACACAAAAAGCCATCACAAATGGAGCAACAGGCAATAGTTTTTTATCAGAAGGCAGTGAAAGAACTCCCAGTGCAGGGAGCAGGGAGGGTGTGATGGAGCTGCACGGGTTGTCTTTGGGGCTGGCCGACATAGCACAGCTCCCTTCCCTCATCTGGCAAAGCAAATGAAAGCCGCGTTAAGCGGCAAATTAAACGACAATCAGCACACCAGTTTTACTACCACTGTGAAAAGCAGCCTCATCAACAGTGCGATGACAGCTGATGCTTTGGGAAAGTATAAAGAGCAAATGAATCTCACCCTGGTCTTAGCATGGCAGCTCTCTTCAGTCGAGGACGGAGAGGCTTGTCAGCTAAATCCGTGTCTGTTTATTAACTTAAATATAATCAGTAACTTAAGTGAATTAAATTGGTTTATTCTGCCATCTGAAGCAGCTGGCAACTTTCTAAAGCCACAGCAAAAGTTTGCCATTTTTGCTTCACTTTTTCCAATCAGCTTATATAACAACGCATTTTAAAGGAACATTATCCTCAGCTGGTGGGCAGAATCGTACTTTGTTTAGAATATTTTTTGGGACTCTATTTCTTAAAAGGAAAAAAAAGGCTGCTGAGGCGTTCCGTGATTTCTGTGCAGAACATTCCCTATGTGGGAGTGCCTCATCTGCATAGCGGCATGTGGGTAGGATTTGGACAAGCACACTGAAGGGGATGACAATCAAAAAGAGATATGTGGGAAATCTCTTTTAAATGTAAAAAGACCTCGCCCAGGTTTTACTAACTTAGGTAAACATCATTTCCAAGGGAGAAATGACTGCATAAACTATCATGAGGTAAAAATTGGCACCAAGCACTGCAATTTCTCTTGTGTACTAAAATACACCCAAGAAAAATTTCTTATTCTGTCCTAGGTCTAACACAGCAAAAATCAGTGTGAAATGAAATTCTGATCAATGTTCAAAATTTGCATGTGATTTTTTTCCAGCTAATGACATGCAGAACAAGTTAGAGCTGATTTCTGCCACTGACACTCTGTCAATTTAATAATAGATCCTTCTTTTGACATAACTTGACTGCCATTAGCATGCCAAATATAGAGAACTGTTTTCTTAATATCTCTATGGAAAACTGAAGTAAAAAATGTAAAACAGAAGGCAACCTGAGCCAGTTTCTCATGCACAGAGCTTGTCTCTGATCCACTGCTCTCCGGAAATGTGCAAATCCAGTTCCTCACTGGACTGGGGAAGAGTAAATTCCCCATTTGAACCCTTTTGAGATGACCAGTCTCCAAAACATTCCTCTGCACAAGCCAACAGGAAAGCCTGATGTTCCAAGCAGTAGCCATTTAGAAGCACTCCCTAGCACTGCCCTCTCCCTTCACAGCTCAGCTGACCAGCCTGGCTCATGCACTTGGCTCGGCTTCTGAAAAAAGGGTCAAGAACGTTCCCAAAGCCCATCTTTGCGTGATGCCATCTCCCACCAGCCACACCGGTTCTGGGGAGGCTCCTGCAGTTTTCCCAAGCTCGCAGCGTGGTCCAATCTGCTTCAGTGCATTGGATGAGGAGCTGCCCCCTCCTGCAGGAGCTGCAGGACTGCCAGGATGTGTCCCAGGCTGCCTGTCCAGCGCCGTCCCTGCGCCCACCAGCACAAAGCAGCAACAGCTCCTACCCCAGCACTGCAGCTCCACATCACCCCCGTGGCCATCCCATTGAGTTTGGGCATCTCTAGGAAACAAACTAAAGGTTCCCTGATCAATATCCTTGGGCCTCTTAATCCTAAACGTAGCAAATCATACCACACAATCTAAAAAAGCTACTCCCGTTTACTCCCTATAATTTGGGGGTTTTTTATTTTAATTAACAGGGGTTTGGGCATTTGTTGTATTTCCTCTGTGCTCTTCCCCTAACTTGGGCAACGTAGACTTGCACAACTCTACAATTAGTTCACTAAAATCAACACGTTAGCACAACTTGTGAAGCAAACACAAGCCCCAGCTCTCAAACAGCCCTAATCAATACCTATCACAAAATTTTTATAGTTGGTATTTCAGACAAATGCAAATCCTATGCCATCCTAAAATATAAAAAAGTTTCTGTTTACTGATCATTATATGCCAAAGCAACATTTACAGGTAGCTTCATTCCCACAAAACTGCAATAAACCATAACCTAAACCAGCGTGTTCACAAATTCGTGAAGCCTAGCCATGAAATGAGAAAAAAACCCAACGTGCTCTGCGTTACTGACCAGTTCCTTACGTTGTCACATGTAATTTTAAATCACTAGACATAAACTGATTTATATTTAAAGTTACCGTGACCTGAAAATAACACATGATGGAAAAAAGCAGGGGAATTAAATATGCCAGATCTTACAAACTGCTGTGCTAAACAAATGGTCATCTGGATTATCTGCATGTTGTAATCCATTCATACTGTATCCTGCAATGACGTTGGGAAAACCAGGGTTCAAACCAGGGAAAAAAATACCTGGAAGAGTTTGAAGAAATCATTTCTTATTATTACTGTCTCACAGAAAATTTGCAGCCATGTACAAATCCAAAAAACCCCCACAGCTCAACAAAATAAACCCCACCACAAACCCAAAGCACCTTTCTAGGAGGATTAAAAAAAAAACCCTCAAAGGTGTGGTGAGGTGGCATTTTCCAGATGAACCCAGAGGTCCTGAAGACCTTTTAGGCCTTTTTGACCATGTCATCTTTTAAGCGCCAAGTGGAAAAAAAAATAATAAAAAACCCAAACAATAATGGTTCAAACTTCTTTATCAGCAACTTCAACGATGACTTTGCTTCGCTGCAGACGAAGAACACTCGCACTTGCCCTGTGCCAGGCCTGCTGTAAATACACGCCGCTGCACTTGAGCCACTCTAGGTGTTTACAGAGCAAGCTTGAGCTGCCTATCCATTTTATTTTATGTCATTCCATGGCCATTAACATCCAGGATTAGTGGAGAAGCCATTTAATTGTGCGGTCAAATAATGGATTTCAATTTACCGTTAAAGTCAGTGGCATTAAGAAATACTGCTACTTAGTCCACACAAGAGAAAATTACAAATAAAAAGACGCTCACTCCACAAAAGTAGGAGATGTATAAATGCAGCATCAATCCTACACACATAACATACAAAAGACATGCAAAACCAAAAGCGAAAGCCATCTCTATGGGGTTCAAATCTAAAATAGCTTAGGGTAGAGTGAGATGTGGGTCTGGAGGAGGCACTGAACGCTTCTGCTGCAGTTGCTCTAAAAGGCAAACGTCTGAATTTCGTAGCAGGTTTAACAGCACCACTGCAGTGTGTTGTTAAAAACCAAACCCGCCTGCCTTTTACTGGAAATGCAACATTAAAGGCTCCTTCCAAAGACAGTCCCTGCACACCAACCCTGTACCTGCAGCTGCAGCCAGGCTGTAAAACTGCCTTCAGGGGGCACGTCCACTATTACAGGGACATCATGAAAGAGGTAATTGTACTAGGACTAAGATAAAGGTTTAGCCTTCAGAATTATAAATTCTTCACTGGGTATTTGGTCTCTTTTTGTTCAGAGACTTGAAAGTTTTCCATTACAATACCTGCTGCTGTAAGGGCATCCACCCTAATAATGACTCGGCTGACATTTTTACACACGTTCCCACAGGACCCAAACACTGGTTGTGACAAACACACTAACGATGTAGTCTTGTTGTTGCCAGATTAGATACTGCTGGGCTTATTGGTGAGTTTTGGCTCAAGTCTACACTATACAATACAGAACGTAACAGTGAGTTTTCCTGATAAGGCAAATAAGGAGGTAATTAACGTTGCAAACTAATCTACAGCTAAATGCAAATTAACTGAAGATAAAAAAGCATTACAAGTGACATCCAGGAAGACACAGATGATCCCCAAGAACTATCAACGTAACACGTGAGAGAAAAATCGGTTTTCACAAACTGATTCAGACAGTTTCAGATGAAATGGGAAGTGCAAAGACGCTGAGCAGGGGCTCTTTAAGGGCTTCTCTTTCCCAAAAAGTAAGGACTCCAGCACTGATAAATGATCCCAACTGGAGGGCCTCAGTTCCTGCTGGGAAAAGGATGCAAGGGCAAGAACTACAGAAAACGCCAGTGCCTCTACATAAGCAAATATCCCAAAACTAAAACCAGTAACTGTAGGAAAAACCCACAATAAACAAATAAAAAAACCTCCACTATTTCTCAAAAAGGAACAAAATCCATAAGGAGAGCCTGTGACACACTATTACTTGTCTCAGTCAACTTGTTTTTCTTTTAATTTAAATACAAAGTTTAGCTCACAGAAGTTTAATTTTTTATTCATATGAAAGTATCACATGAGGTCACCACTACTCATAGTCCACTTTAGGACTATGAAAAGCAGAGAGAATATAAAAAACAAATTTATAAAGGTTGCTTATTCTTGATCCCTCTTTCGAGTGTGCATGAGCTACTGGAAAACAATGTCAGGCAGGAAGAGGAACAGCCAAGGAAACCTCAACTGCTACTTCCATTTTCTTAGAAAAACCCAACTGCATCAATCCCAATATAACAACACTAATTAAAACTTATTCCTTAATGAACTATTTGTTGCAGTGCCTCTATTCTGCAGAGCAAACACCAACCACTGTGTTTTTCTAAATTCCTCTTGCTGATGTGATGATTTTAAGGATGGTTTGTTTAAACCTACCAGAGTAAACTATTTTAATCCCATGAATCCACTGAAAAAAATTATCATCAGAGAATGGATCCAACACGAAGACTTCGTAAAAATCTTATATTGATAAGCTTTTAATTAAAGCTGTTTAGGGTGACAAGTATTTTATTTTATGCATAATGTGTATGTATTTCCAGCAGTATTTTCTTTCACTAATATTGAGTCAGTTTATGGGAACCCCTTTTCTGGGGCTGATTTTTGACACTCTGCCACCCACAGCACAGATTTAACCGTGCAGGGAAAGATCCTCAGCTCGTCTTCATTCTCAAAAAGTCTCTTTGCAATTCAACTCGATATTTGATGTTGCCAGAACACAGATTTGACATTTTTAATATAGGACAATTACACTGATTTGCTAACAGCTAAAACCCAAACAACAGATAAGCAATTAGTACACAAAGACCCGGCAACAAATAAATTCACCCAGTTTCATCACTTTTTTCACAAGTCTCCTGTGGCCTGCTCTGTATAGCACCTGCTAAGCCTGAGCTCCTCCTAAAAAACTGCCAGCAACTGAGGTGTAGATTTATTTCCAGTTCTGATCCCTCGCTGGTGTGAGTACAGCTCGGAAAAGAACAGTCATCCTTCTGGTCCTGCTCGAATTCACACACACAAGAAGTGGTACGAGCGGGTCTCAAGCAGAAGCCCAAAGAATTAAAAGGAGCCCCTGCGAACTTGCCTTGCGTGTCAGTTCTGCCCTCTCAATAAGGTGAGAGCAGCTCTCAAATGCCAGGCAGCTCCGGGAGCCGCAGCCCAGCCCCTGCCATATGGAGACAGCCTGGAACCTGTCAGGTTCACTTAGTGGATTCCATCTTCGGGGAGTCACTCGGGCAGGCGGGAGCAGAATGAACAGGATGCTGTGGAGATCTGGAGGCTGATGCTGGTACAGGCTGGGCTACTGAGCCACAGAACCCAGCTTAAAATAAACATGTGGGAACTCAAAAAACTGACAATAATTAAAGCTGCATAGGCACAAAACTGACTAAAGTGGGTTTTTATTGGGCTCTGAAAGATGCTGTTCTCTCTTTTGAGCACAGGAACAAGGCGGGCTTTCCATTTCTTTCCTTTATTCTTAATAAAGGATGATATAATGACAACATTTAATGCTTTGTATCAGCATTAAGTATCAAGAATTTAAAATATCCTGTTTAAACATTGTGCCTAATTATACAACCTTCTTGCAAAATTCAAGGACACATAACACAGTAAGCCATGCCATGTCCATACAATCTCCGTGCAAGCCCAAACTGCTGTTTCATGCTCCAGTAGGAGACAAAAATCTGGGGTCTCCAAACCTATCAAATTCTGTTCTGATGGATGGGGATAAAATAGACTTTGTTGTGCTCTGGGTAAAAGCCAGAATGTTAAATGTAATCTCCTGCACATGCTTTTACTGATATTCAGCATAAAAATAAGCCTTATCCATTTTTATTAGTTGGTCTGAGCCAGAACCAATTCTTTTGATGTCACCTAGCTTATAAAATGCACCACTATAAGCAAGGGAGGTTTTAAAATGCTTCATAGACTTTATCCATTATATTAATGGGTTTCAAATTGCAATCTGTGGAGCACTTTCTGGGGCTGATCCACAGGCAGCTGGCCAGTCACCTGGAGCTGGCTCTCTCCTTGTTTCCCACTGTTTATTCCCTATAAAAGGCAGAGCTGAAAACGGGCAAACAAAGAAAGACATAATGCCATTTTTAATGCTATTTTTCTAGATAAACACTTACAGTCCTGGCCACATGACGATCCTGAGAGGAAAGGACCATGCAGTCAGGAAAGGCAACACAGCTTGCTGGCACCATATGCAGTGGACTACACCCGACAGGAGAGGGGCAAGGGGCAGGACAACACAAGGCATCATTTTACTATAGGATTAATCTGAATAAACTTTCAAGTGAGCTGTTAAAATAGCCCATCTTTCAGCATTCCCCTACTTTCAGTGAACCAGCTGAATTTTACCTCATCCCTCCAACAATGGGAACTTGCATGACATTGCTGTTTACAGGATTATTTCCAGTTTAAACCACTTCTTTTAAGAATATAGTGAGAAATATTCTTTACACATTACATCTCTCACTGGAAAGACCATTTCTTTGAATACTGTAAGTGTCACCTACAGATCCATGCAAGGAATTCAAGTTACCTCTTTATACAAAGTAAGCAAAAAAAGCTGCACTGACCTGAGTCACCAGGGTATGAAAGGCTTCTGGGAGCCTCATCAGTAAATCGTAATTTACAAGGTATCTGTATTTACCAAATAATTTTTTTTAAAGAAGTTGTTTCTACACTATTAGGCTTTCATTTCAACTGTTTCTTATTTGCATATATTTATTTTCTATTCATTAGCAGGTTTTCCCCAGCTAAATCACTTGACCTGGACAGAGAAATATTGCCACTATAGCAGAGCTGTGGAATCCCACCAAAAAAAAAAAAAAATCCCAGTCAAAACTAACAGTAGAGTATTGCTTAATAGGGAACAGATTCAACAGCTAAAGTCATTTAAGCTATCAATAAAAGCTGTTATTAGAGCACAGAAAATATTTGGGAGTGCATGCCTGAGCACATTATAAACAGCACATGTCAGGGGAGAGGTTAATTCAAAGCAGCACTGGAACACAGAATTTAGGAATTTCAGTTCCACCAAAGGCAGTGGGGTCCAGATCTGGGCTCCACTGAGACCTTCCACCTGTGAGAATGGGGCAGCCTTTCCAGCGAGGAAAAGCCCAAGTGATAAAGCACCAAGAAGGCAACACAACTGATAGGAAACACTTGACCTCATTACTGGGTTTTGAGACCCACCATAACAACAGGGGCAACTTAGTTTAAACTTACATTTATGAAACATCTGCAAGCAGCTGCAATTTGTCCTTTACAGTACAGCCTAAGAACGCCTAATACCTAAATATTTACTATGCATGATGATTAAAAATCCTTGTTTTCCAACGAAACAACTTCCTGCTTAAACTTAGGGTCTCTCTCAGCCCAGAAGTTATTCATTTCAGGATGATGAAACCTCTCACAATAAATCACGTTCAGACATCAAGAACAAATGATTTCTATCTTACAACATCTTCCATCTAAATATATTTAGATCATAATATTCATTGTAATAGACCACTTTTCTTTTTGTTTCCAGTAATAAGTTTTAAGTAATTTTAAAATACAGTCTAAAGTATTTTTCACCCATTTGTGAAAAAATCTTCAGATTGTAACTTTTCTGAAAGAACAAAAATACAGTTTTGACAAATTCAAAGGCCGCCTTTTTTTTAAGGAACCTTCATAGAGGAAGGCATTCACTGGTCATCAAAGCACTACAAGAGGCTAAATCTTGAGTTAGTTGCCAACAACAGCTTAAAAAATTTCTTCAAAAAACATAAGCCTTCCTATGCTTTTAGTTCTCATTTCAGAGCACCCTGCAGAAACTGGCAGGACAGCAGTACTGTCTCATCCTCACTTCAACAGGTAGGAAGCAACGATACCCAAATACATGTCTCGGGTCTAGAATTTCTTTTTCTCACATGGAGGGGAGAAAAGCCATAAGCAGATGTTGTAGCATCTCCCCTGATCGTGTCATGGCAAGTTTTATGCAGCATTTCAGAAAACCGATGACCCGACAGAAAAGCAAGACAAGTGCTGAGCCAGATACACGTTAAAGAGAACAATTCTTCTACAGTTGTATCATCCATGATCTACCACTGCCCCAACTCAGATCTTCTCACACGTGTTTGCTCAATACAGAGAAACAGATTTGCTCAACTGCTGTGAAATAAATCTGAAATTCAAGTAGTTCCAGCAGGCACAGAGAATCAGGGAATCACCATTCACAATCACGGGTTCAGTGACACTCTTCATTCATAAATATTAACTAAGAACTTTCCTTCACAGAAAGAAAAGCTGGGGTCTTCAGCCTTGTTCCCATTCTGCCGCGTTTGTGGCATAATTTCTTTCCTGTCTCTGTGCTTCACAGTACACTCCATAAATAGGTAAGCATGTTTGGACTTACTGCCATGTGCATCTGACTTTAATATATCTGATCTGGGGTCCTCCACATATTATTCAGTCATGTTTTATTCTCAAACTCAGTATCAAATAAAAATTATAAAGTATTTAATTTTCAACAGGACAGGTTCACTGTCTTGAACTATATTTTTACTCTGCCATTAAACATCTTATTGCTAGTCCAGGGAGCACCTTCATTCACAACCAAGCCATTAAAGAGTAACTCTTCTCTTTTACATGCTGTTTAATTATCAAGCAAAAATGGATAAGCTACTATATAGGACTCAGTGACTGGAGACTGATGAAGTTAAACTACAAATTCCATTAAATAAAAAAAATAGCAACAAAAAACCCCAGAAAAACAGACTGCAAAGTCAGTGATCTACCTCGTCACGATTCCATTATACCTTAATCATTACCTCCATACCTTTTCTGCAATCTTCATGTTTCCCTTTCACATTTTACCTCAGTAACTACAAAGCCTACACCCACATAATTTATTGGAGGTTCTCGGTCTGGCGAATCCGAGGGTGTGTTCTGTCAAGTACACTCATCTCAAAGCAGTTACGGAAATGATTGGCAAAATGTGGATGGTCATCATGACAGCAGTGACGTGGCTGAAGAACAAAAGGGTCACTGGGTCAGGAAACAAACAGCTATTTTCCAATATACTGCTGCTTTTTGGGGTGGGTTTTTTTTGAGGTGCCATGGGACCACGCAATTGGAATGAAAATAAGAAGAGGGAACACATGACCCTCAGAGCACCAATCAGTACTGCAGGATGTTCTGCGTGTGGATCTCCCAGAAATGCGTAATCCTAAAAGATGAGAAGTAAAACAACAGCTCCAAATTTACTGGTGGCAACAACACAGTGATAAGGCTCTTTCCAGGTAACTGAGCTGTGTTACTGGGCAGGAATGGGAAAGGGATTGGCCTGGACACTGCTGACACGTTAAATGAGGGTTCCACAAGAATTCACACTGTTCCCTCCACAAGCACAATTTTTCCAGAAAGTTCCTATAGGCTAGTAGCACCTTGTAAGTCAAAATATAGTACTTAAAAAATAGTTCTCTTTCTCGATTGAAATAGAAAGTGAACGCCTACAAGAGACTTACAGATGCTGCAATGATTATAAACATATATAGATGATGTGAGCTTGGATCTTCAGGAGTTTTTTCTCTAAAGGTATGGAAAAATAAAAAATAATTACCTCCTTTTTTGAAGACTTGTAAGCAAGTCTTCTGGCATGCTGTCAACCATTTGAATCAAAATACATTTCAAGTTTGGTTTAAAATTGAGGTAGGTCACAGAGGATCTTTCTCCAGTTCGTTTCCAAAATGCATTTTCTTTTATGTACCTCTGATGATAAAAAGCAGGGTAGAGAAGACAGGATATTTTCATTCCTTTTATTGTTCAATAGTACATTCAAAGGATCTGTCAAGCATTTTTGCTGGATGTGCTTAATCCGAGAGCTTTCAGACACAGCTTGTTACCTTCTTTCCACTTCAGCACAGTTTCCTGATGTTATTTATGAGGCTGAGACTAAACTAGGTCTGCTTGGAAAAGGTAAAACCGAAGGAAAAAATTATTTTAACCTAGTTAGAACTGGTTAAAGGCATTCAGCCTAAGTTTCATGCTGTTGTGATAACCTGGAGCAGTAAAGAGATGAGCTACAAACAACACGTATCTAAAGCACAAGTAACACATGAAGTTTTCATTGCCAAATATTGCCAGATTTTATAAGGAGTAACATTCTCACAGACTAGATTATAAAAGGATATCTTGCTATTATAAGACAGAAGAGCCATTGCTCTGAATGCAACTCAGATTACTGTTGGCACAAGGCACTGCAAACTTATTTAATGAACTGAATCTGTTTTTGTGGAGGGGATGGCTGTTTTTCATACCAGAGACTCAACACTGGTGTTGGCAGCTGCTCTTAAGTCTCAGAAATGAAACTGAGAAATTAACGAAAAAGGACAAATGCCACCATTCAAACAGGGGCAGGGATGTACCTCCATCAGACAACCATTCCAGCTGTTTGGCATTTTTGCGTCCTGGAAGGCACGTTGGAGAAAGGGAATATCAGATGTAAGGCTGCAGCCACAGATTCCATATGAATATAAAGGTGGTGAGCTTGGAGATGCATCAGGCACCAGAGAAATAGATATTTATGGGAAAGTGCTCCAAGATTCCTCTAGGGAATTTCGTCAAGAAAATGGAAGAAAACTGAGATGAAAATAAAGGTCCCAGAATTGAATCTTCCAACTGTCAGAAGCACTTCGGAGTTAAGAGCCCAGCATCTATTTAAACAGTGAGAATTAAGTCCCTAAATACTTCACTAGCAAGGACAAATGCCAGAAGAAAACTGGCGTGACACAATGTTATCTGTCTACCTTGATATGAAATGTGAACAACTACCTGTGAGAACTGGGAACTCCTGCACCCGGGGAAGGCATCAGTTAAGAATCTGTCCGACACTAATTTCCTCGAATGCAAAGGAATGGTGTAAATACAACAAGCAGGAAAAGGAAAGATGTTCAGAGAGTAAAAGAGTCCAATAGTCCAATGCAAAGATTCAAGTTTGTGAGTGGTAATAGCCCTATTGCATTTATGGGCCTTAATTTTCAAATAACCACATTGCTTGTGGTTTTGAACTTTGCAAGTGGGAAAACTCAGATTTCTAAGTTTTTAAAAGCTTAAATTCCTTTCCTTCCTGACAACTGTGCACAACAGTGAAAAGGGAACCTGCTTCTCAATTAGAGTGTTCTTTTACAGAACACTGCTGTGTCACTACTTTAGTATTTTACTGAAATAATTATATGTATGATTTAAAGTGGTTCCTGCTGGCTTTAGTAATGCAAGAGATGTCTTTCTATCCCAAGAGTTGTCTGCAAAAGTTATAAAGAGCAGGTCATTTGTAAGAAGAATAAAAGACATCACAAGCGCAGCATTTCTGTTTCAGATTCCCATTCCGCAGGTTTCTGTTTCGCATGTTTGTTTTTCCTGGCGCACAGGAATACAGCAAGCCTATTCCATCACTTACAGGAAGAGCACAAGGAAACCCCTTCACTGACAATTGAAGCGCGCTACATTTGCTCCATTTTACAGCAAACTGGGGCGGGGAAAAAAAAAATTCCACTTTTCACTCAACTTTCAGTAGACCCAACGTTATGGAATTGTTGGGCCGACAGCCCGTGCAGTGATGCAACGTCTGACACTGCGGCTGCCAGGAGTGCATTCCCCTCCCTGCAGCACCAGCTGCCTGCACTGGCTCTTCCCTTCCCACGGCTCATTCCAGGGAGATTTGGGAGCAGCCAGACCCACTCCACTCCACTCCTTTAGAGCAACTCCCAAAGCAGGTCTGGAAACATCGGCGGTGTTGACCAAACTAATAACGATGGTTCCCAGAGGGGATCGCTCTCCTTGAGCATGTGCCAATTTTGCTGAGATGCCTTAATTATTTAAAAAATAAATTATATTATACTCATTTCAAAGATGGGAAGTGAGGCATGCAGAAGTTTCACATTTTGTTCAAGGCCACACAGCTCTTCAGGGACACGTGGGAAAGTAGGATCCAGTAATACTCATTTATAGACATGGACTGAGAATCTCTTAGCCCAGACATTTGGCAATACCATAGAAACAACATCAGCACTCCAGAAAGTTCACCCCCATAAGTGTTCTAAATACTAAAGAAAGATTTCAAAAGTTACTAAAAATATTTTAAAACAGGCTAAATTGGGGAATGCTATTTTCAGCTTCCCAAAATCTTTATCCTTTAGGACTTGCTTTAGCATTTCTGAAATTCTAAAGAGGATTTCTAAGTGTACCAATCCTCATCCATGTGACCGCCTTGCCTGATGGTGGGTGCTGCCCACGTGACAGAAATAACATTCAGGCCATTTTTATTTTATGTTTCTGCTGTAGAACAACATAAGAAATAGTACATTATTTGAGAATAGAGAGATTCTTTCCTTGGCTTTAAAGAAGGGCTGGTCTTGGCCATAAAGGCCAGGAACAAGTGAAGGACTCTAGAATATTCAGACTATTTTGGGCACCGATCCTGGAACTCATCATGTCTCTTCTCCTTGAGAAAACAGATTACACTGGTTACCTACATATCTATCACGCATGCTGGGAGGATTACAGCTTCTAAGGTGCTTTGAAGACTAAAATTCTGCTTTCTATTTTTACATATACTCCAAACATGCTGTTCTCTCTCTCTGCCCATAAGAAATTTTGTCTTACACACCAACAGTTTAAAAAGTTTCTTCAGTGAGAGATCAGTAACATACACCAGCTTATTCACATCACACTCTCTTCAGTGTTATTTAAATTCAGATTTCCAGTATGTCCACTTAAATAGTTGCTGGGAATACAATAAAACAGAGTATCAGACGTAGCTCTCTAAGCATACACCTTAAAACTGTATTTTGGGCTGCTGGAATAAACAAACATGATCATCTGTATGAACTTCTGTGTGTCTGTCCTTCAAAGCAGCAAAAACAAAAGTCACAGGAATGGATATTTTAAAATCTACCTCATCTTCCCCACCTCAGAGCCATGAGCCACAGCCAGCAGTTGAGAGTTGAAAGAGCAAAAAAAGATGCTCTCAACCTGTATGAGTTGTGGAAGTACATCCACTTTGCTCTGTTCATGCTCCATGTCAAACATTCCCCCTTGAAAAGCATTTCATACATTGCATTCCAAATTGCAAATAGAAAGTATGTCTGATAACATTTAATGGCCTCTAGGTATAATCAGCATAAAACCAGCATAAAAGAGACTCAATATGAATATGAAATGTTTAAACCAAGTGTGATGGAACCTCATGGGGAATTCTGACACACAGGCTGTCCTTTCTTCTAGGAGGTCCTTCATTGTCCTTGGAGGGGGTACAGAAAAAGGATGGGAAAAAGAAAAGCAAGCTCAAGCCTTGGCGTGTTGCAGAGTGTTCAACCATTGCTTCAACGAAGGCAGCTTTGATCACGCTCAGAGAACAGCAATGACCTGGCCTTTAAGGAGAGCCTTTTCTCCTTTGATCTCTGCGTTGCACTCATTTAAACTGGGTTCCGAGTGTTGCTGTCTCATTTAATACTTAGGTATAAAAATATCTTATAAACAGGTAAAAATTCATGACGCTCCCAAATCCCTACCCAGTTATTTTATATTGTAGCTGACTGGTAACTTTGAGAGATGTCAGAAGTAGGTTCTAATGTACGAGATCTGCAGTCATAAGTACTGTAGGTATCAGCTAAACAGAGCCATGCTATTTATCTCTTATTGACACACTAAATACCACACCTGCCAAGGCAAAAGCACAAGTGCTCAATTGTCCTTTCTGCCTTTGTCCCAGGGTAATAGTAACTACTGCTTTGATTTCGGAAAACTGTAGATTCCACTGTTAGCAAACTCACAACACTTCAGAAACACCCCGACTTCAGGACAGACAACATGTAAGTACTCAAAGAAGCAAAGGAGAAAGCCTTACTGCTTTCCCCCCAGTCACCCTCAGCATCTTGCTACATCCAAAAGGCACATTTGAGGCACTCAGCCCGTTGGCACATGATGCTTGGGGATTTCTACATGAATGACTTGTATCTATGTTTACAGCCTTTCAGCGGAGTGCTCACTGTTTACTCTGGAATTAATCCAGGTCCATAAAACCAGTGATACATCAACGCAACAGATGTGCGTAAGTGACTGGGCATTATAAGGCCATTGGCTTTACTCATGAAAACTCAGTAACCAGGTTGATTTGGACAATCACAGTCTGTAACTAATCAGCACCTACTGCACTAATATTCCTGTGTGAGGATTGGTAATTTTGAGTCCTAAGGACTTCATAATTTCATTATTTGACTTTCAAAAGTGTCTAAACTAACAAAGGTAATGGAATTGAAGCATACTGTCCTCGTTCTGGGCATGTCACTCCTTTGAAAACAGTTTCAGTTTTTTTCATCTCATACTTAAAAAATGCTGGAATGTAAATGAAGTTCCATGGTCTTCAGGACACAGGATGAAGTCCAAAGCAGTGCTAATGCTACTCTCTAAAGGGCCAACTCAGCAAATAAAAATGCAAGGTTTGTTTAACAACTGTTAATGTATTTGGCTTTAGAGGCTTTGTTAAGAGGTCATTGCCATTATTATCTACTTGTCCAATCAATATGTGATTTGCTTGCAAGCTAGGAACATTTGAGTTTAAAGTTTGTGAAAGGTGTCAGACAGAGCCCTTTCCCCTCCTGCACTTGCTTCCATCAGAACTCTTTCAGAGAAGGTGCCATGAACTACCACATGTTAAACATAGACAGAAAAAAAACCCCATCTATTTTAGAATGCTTTTTCTTCTTTCCCTTTGATGCTCTCTATTGTGAAACTTTTATAATGTTGATCATAGAGAACTCCTTTCTTCAAAGCTAAATAATATCATGGAATTGATAGCAGAAGTCACAACTCCAGGCTCGAGAAATGTCCTAAGGAGTGCACTGAACATTTTGTGCTCTCCACTTGGGAAGGTCTCTGTGTGTCATCTGTCACAGCCAAGAGAGCCCCTGATTGCATTTTTCCTTACAAGTCGGTTAATGGGCTTGGCAGGGAAACAGGTCCCCACATTTAGCTCTGTAACGTGATACAAAAGTTGTCTCGGTCTATATTCATTTTTTAAAATGCACAGGTAGAAACACCACGGGTTTCATTATGTGGAATGACTGTGTGTCAGGTGGAAGCAAGTCTTCCATCAAACATACAGGATGGTTTGAGGTTCCACAAGCTCTTGGGCTGTTTTCACTGAAGGTAGGGCTAGAAGCTAAATTTTAAGTGGATATCTAAGCCCTTCATGTAAATATATGCATTTTGAAGTGATACATGTTTGTATTGAATCATCAAACTTACATTGTTACTCTAAGTATAATATTCCTGAAATGCCTTTACAAAGCCAGCTGGAAACCTTGACATTTCATTCATATTGTTACTTATGTACATATTTACTGCTGCCACCTGCTTGTAACTTGGCTCATACCACGAAGCACGGCATTTCCCTTGTTTCATTATACTTTGACATTTCACTATAACTACAGAGCTGCCCATTTCTCAGTTTCCAATTGCTCTGCAGCCACTCTTGAATTATATTGGCTTAGTAATAGAATAAAGATCTTTCTCCGTGGTAGCACTAACCTCCTTTTTTCCTACCCAGATGGTACAAATCGCTGCTGGCACATGTAACAATTATAGCACAGCTTCTGCTGCTTAAATGAACCCCCATAAACCCCACAGAGCTAGATTAGATTAGGGAATTGGGAGGTGAGGAGGAGGTCTGGCCAGTGGTCTCAGCTGAAACAGAAGGCTCTGGTACAGGCTGTGCATGGCAGTGATGGAGTACAGAGCAGGCTCACGGTGTAATGCTCACCGAGCCTGTTCCCAAGGGAAAAAAAAAGAGGGGAAATTAGCTAATTAAGTTAATAAACGTAATTTCATCATCAGTACCACAACACCCCTTCTTACTATTATTCAAATAACTGGATTGTTTGGCTGCTGTCTCAGGAAAATGACACTTCCCAAGGAATAATGCTGGGAACAGCAGTCCCCAGGGGACACCCAGAGCCATCGCTCACCTCCACCTGTGTCCTGGCTCCGCTCAGTCTGCCCCATGAATCAACAACCAGCTCTTTGGTATTTCTTATGGAGAGTGATGACCCCAATCCGTACCCTCAGACATACAAACATACACACAAAATTGAAAATATGTCTAAATATACACCTAAATTTCCAGCCCCTCTGTGCCTGGCTCTGAGCAGGGACACCAGCAGCTGAGCACGGTGTGATGGGATCAACTGGAGGGGCCCTGGGAGAACACTGGACTGGGAGAAGGACAACTCACTCTGGGCCAATCTACTTGACAGACAAAACGTGTTTCTGTGTTGCCAGTCCAAGAGTTTGTCATGAGCCATTTTAAAGGAAATCCACAGCATGAAAATCTTTATACGGGACATGAATCTTTCATGTCTTTCAAAGCTGTGCTGCTTTAAATTTAATACAAGCTAGAGCACAGCCTAGCACACACATATTTATAATTCATTAATTTTAAGGAAAATCCTATAGGAATTCAGTAACTAAAAGATACTAAAACTGAGGGGGGAAATACATGAAAGAAGGATAACCAATATATTTTAAATTATTGTAAAATTATGTGCACTTGGCATTCGTGTAAGTAATAAAAAATAATTTAACATGTTTCTACAAAAGCATCTGCTCTACCTCTTCCACTCTGTCCCTCTCAGGACCTGAAAGAGCAATAGTTACAGACTCACAGCAGTTAGGAGGCAAAAAAGAGGAATGTACTGTTGTTTTCCAGTCCCCAAATTAACATGGAAACATTTTTTTCTGTTGATTGAAAACAAAGTTCATAAAAAAGCCAAAACTTAGTGTACTTAGTGTTTAGAGGGCAAAAATCACATCTCATACTGCCCCTCTAAATCAAACATAACATGGTAACTTAGAGAAACATGGGGTTTTTTTTCGTTAGAATTAACTTAGGATTGTACTAAAATGACTGGAACTACATGGGAAGTACTAATTTCTGCTGCTATCCTGACGAAACTTAAAAAGATTATTTGTTTTTTGCAAGGTACAAACAGGAAAACAAAACATACAAAGCTCAAATTGAAGAAAATCTTAAGTTTGTAAAACTCAGTTGTGTCTTAACTGAGAATGAGCAAACTCAGTGTCATTCACCCAGCCTCAAAATAAAGGGCAAAATTCCCCAAACAGCTTATTTTCTACTTTCTGTTTGGACTCTGGAAAACTAAACTTTTTAAAAAATACTGAGTGCCTTGACAACTATAAGTTCTTCTGAGAATTTGCTTATTTCTTCCGGTATCTAAATTTGGCTTGACGCAAACTAAGACAAGAGGATTTCTTCTTGCAGGTAAAAAGGATGGGGTGCACTCCAGCTCACCAGTGACAAACACTTCACACACGTCCTGATGGAATCCCAGATCCTGGAATGAGCAGCTGGCACACATCTGCCTGCAAAGGAGCCCCCCAGCGCCCGCAGGAAGCACCTGATGCAGGGAGGGGATGGCAACTCGTCAGGCACACGGACACACACCGCGCTGGGAGCAACGGGATCCTCTCACACCCTGATGGCAAAGCCAAGCACGTGAAATTCAGCAGCAACGCAACCACAATGCACACACGACCCAAGTTGCTTCTCTTCTACGATCAAGCCCTCCAAAAGCAGGTCTAATGTGAAGGAAGGATTCTCTTCCATCAAAGTGTGGTTCCAGGATGTCCTTCAGAGCAGCTGACGTCATGCTCCCCTTGAGAATCCAGGGAATGCTTCCCTGGGATTGTGATCCCACCGCTTGGGCTGGCCATCAGCAGTGCTTGAAACCACTGGGAAAATCACAGTTGTCACAATTAACAAGAGGGGCTTATTATTTTAATCTTCTTCAGAAATGACCTGACCAGCAGAAAACCTAACTTTGGGTTTTCCTTTTAGCTGGAAGGATTTACTGGTCTCTGAAGAGTGTTAAATGCATCTGTGACGACACCTCTCTCTCCCCCCATTTCGCTTTTGAACCAGGTCATATTTAAGAGAACTGTATTCCCATAAGGCTTTTCAAACATCAAATTGGAGACAGAGCAGAAATTCTGCATTTTAAAAGGCAAGGCAGACTTCCTCTTCAGTCAGTTATATTATCTACCTGATTCAATCAACCAGCATTTTCCTAAATTCTGTTCCTGTTTATAGAACCGAGTAAATGTGGCAAATTCAACAGAAATTGCTTGGTTGAATTTCCAGCTGTAAGAAAAACAAATGCAGACACAGCAGGAGGAAAGAACTGTGATAAAACAGGTTGAAGACTTGCAAAGTATTCAAGATATCTGAGGAGGAACAGCCAAGCGATACGATGTGATCTATTCTAATAGGTGGAAAATACAGTTTTGGAAGTCTGCTATTTGACATCGGCCCTAAAATGTGACAGCAGAGGGTGGACCCCATTGATTAAAAACTAGAGAGTAGCCAAAATGAAATATTGCTGCTCTCTCCTGCAAACCCACACACTTTCGTGTTACCAAGTTCTGAGATTGTCCCTCTGACTTCTGACAAGCCACTTTGGTCACAATCTTTGTACAGTTTTTGCTCATCTTAACATACTTTTTCCTCATTCTATTTACCTTATAAAACTGAAGTATTAGAAAAAGAAATAACTGAGATTAGGTGAGCAAAGAAGCAAAAATAACACATGCATGGGAGGAATAAGAAGCAGTGGCAGGAAAAAAAAAGGACTAAATTAAAACACAGCGAAACCAATGTTATGTTTAAGGAACAGAAACATGACATGTTAAGTCTTGGCCTCACTTAATGTGACTTTGCATTTCAATTAAATACCATGGAGACATGAATATATATGAGCATGACAATCATTGAATTAACTGATAAATGTGTTTCTGCTATTTACACTTGGAAATATATCTTTTTTTTTCTGCTAATGCAACTGTTGCTAAACTTTATGGAGTAAGATTATTTTAAAGAAATAATATCTCCGTAATTATTTTAATTTTCATTCCCCACAAGCGCTTTTAACTTTGTAGAACTGAAACAATATGTATTTATCTTCCTTCCAACACAGACCCTGCATTTTAAAGAAAATTACACAGAAGACATGAAGTCAGATTGTACTTGAAGAACACCAAAAGAATTTAATTGATCTAAAAGATTATCAACTCTCTAAGAAGTTATGTTTTTCCTACACCTGCCAAATAACACTTATCCAGTGGAAACAAAACTTTTAGACCATTAGCGAACTCTCCCACTGTAGCCTGACAGTCAAAAGCTGATGTGAAATTCCATAAAGGAGGCTAACACACATTTCTGTGACCACCTAAACCACTAGCAAAAGCCTGTCAAACCTAAGAAATAAGTTTTGGGTTTTTTTAACTAGTTCTTCATAGTAACAACAGACGTAATGGAAACATCAAAAAGCATCTCTCAAATTGGAGGGAATCTCAATAAAACTCCTGTTTTACCTCTGGAGCTAACTGCCAATAAAACACAAACAGAAATCCGCTCTTTAAAATAAAATTCAACCACCGATACAAGTCTTAGAATATGAAACATCAAATGATGAAGGAATTGTTTTAATCCATCTTTGCATTAGAACCGATACAACACGGTCCATGGTGAGCCTTTGTGCCCACACCCGAACTCAGACTGTCTCTGCCAACAGCTACACCTGGTTACAAAGCCCACCGCTCGGTCATCAGTAACACCAGGGGATGGTAATTCTAATAAAGCATCACACACTGGTCATCAGGTCCCTGCTCCTGACAAACCAAATGTTCCCTCGACAGACATGCACCCTTATTTATTCCAGATTGTCAGTACAACCACCAAGTGGCATGTCCTCTATTAGCAATCTAGTCTTACAATCCCTATTGACAAGACGGACAACAATCCGCTCTCGTAAAAGATTCATGACACAACTTTGCACTTTCTACCACTTGCTTTCTCATAAAACCAGTGCAAATCCCATCAAAAATTTAGCAGAACCCCTGCCTCATCTGTTTAGGCCTGAAGCTAGTTGCAGGGACAACTCATTAGGGACAAGCTCATTAAAACCAGCCCCGGAGCCAAAGCAGTTTGCGAGTCTCCTCATTTTTATTCACTTGCACCTAGCCATGGCAGTTCCCTGTGTCTCCCAGACACGGAGCTTCTAAGGATTCCATATGATAAGCAGGGCCATTTCCAAACTCACGCTCCGCCCAGGGTTCCACCAAGGCAGGTCCTTCTGTTCTCCAAAGCTAAGAGAGCTCTGTACACTTGTAAGGCTCAGATGGTTCTACACGGACAGGCAGCATCAGAAAACCTACAGGATTCTCTTCCATGTCCAGAAGGAAAAGGGACTTGTAACTATCAAACACACGCTAAAATCCAAAGAGATGTTCAGAACTAAGGATAGCAGACACATGACTGAATCTTTGGGTGGGTGTAAGAGTGCATTTGGTATTTCATTTGGTATTTTTAGCACCTGAGGTACCTAAAATACATACAAATAAAAAATAAACTTTTTAAAAATGGGATAAGGGAAAGGGAAAAAAACCCCAAGGATTTCCTTTCTATTTAACAATACATATTATTGAAATAAAGTCAGGGGGTTTGCATGCTGGTTACCTTTTCTGTCATTTGCTAAAGTCCCTAAGTAAATCAATCCTTACTTTCCCATGAGCACCAGCTGGGAAACCTTGCTAATGCCATCTAAGTTAGGCACAGGAATACAGAGCCCTATTTCAAATACAACAGAAACTGAAAATCATGGTTACCCACAGTTCTGGAGGCTGATGACCACAATGTCCCTGCCCAGGGTGATTGCAAGAGCTTCCCTTCTTCTGTCACATGCAAAGAGAATTAAAAAGGTCTGCAAAGAGTGGATTTCCACCCCTGGACCTGTGATGACACAAGCTTGTGAGTGCTGCACAGGTACCTGCTCGTGAAATGTATCCCAGGAGGAGAAAAGTCTGACAGAAACACAGTCTCCAAAGTCAGTTTATAAAATTGATCTTAAAAGAGCTTCATTCTAACATTACTGTCGCATGCTTGGCAAAACTATCAGACACAGATTCATGCCTGGATAACACATCACACTTCTGAGGAGAGTCTTACGGAATTTTGGGGTAGCAAAGAACTGTCTGGACAGGAAGTGTGTTCCAATCATTCCACAGATCATCTGTTGAAAAGGAACCAAATTCTCCTTGCCCACTTAAGCAGCGAAGCCAAGAATGTCAACAACTGTTGGAGCACAGAAGCCCCTCATCCCACTGCAATCCCAGGGGAGTGCCTTAAAACTTCTATTTTCGCAGGCATGTTAATATTCAATCCTGTATTTCCCTCCTGCACTCCCTGCACAGCACTACACACAGGATACATTCTTATTCTTGTCAAGTTCACTCTCGGCTCATCTTCCAACAGTGTGCAACAACCTCATCGACAGCCTTCAGCCCATCACCCAAGGCAGCACAGCACCAGGGCCTACAGCATTTTGCAAAGTCAAAATTAAAAAAATTGATTATTTTGCTTTCTTTCCTTCAGTACAACTAAGCATCCAGAGTCGAAAGCACTTACTTAGCTGAAAGAATTAATTATTTGGACGATCACTGGCCAAAACTGTCAAACGTTACGAAGCCTGACATGCACGATTTTTCATTATTGCCCCGATATAATTACTCTACCACATTGTCAGGTGCAAGGAGCACACGTCACCTCAAGCAGCACAGGTAAATTGATGGGGCGTGAAGTTGGTTTTGTGCACAGACTGTCGCCCAAATGCTCAATATACAGCGTTACTCACGCGGCATCAACCCCATCCCCGGCAGGGACCAACCATCCTGCACACGATTCTCAGCTGCAGGGTCAGCAAATCAGCCTTGCTTTGCACTGAAATGGAGTAGGACCATTCAATGGGGAGCTTAAACACCAACTTTAGAAGAGGAAAAGAAGAGTTGCTGTTCTTGACTGCACTTCTAGAGAAAGTCTGCTTGTCTCTCCATTCAACACTCGGGAGTATGAGGCACCCACACCACTAAAACGAGGTCTTAGCTGAGAAACCCTATGAACAGTGTCTTGCTCTGGGTTCCTTCTGCTCCCTGTACCAAGGATGAAAGCAGCAATACCACCAACGCCATCAAACAGTGAAGTGCAACTTCTGAGAAACAACCTAAGAACCTAGGGAGTAAGATCTGTAAGATTAAAAGAAACAAACAAAAAATTACTTCATCTAACCTACTAGCACAAGTTTTCAGCATTTTGAAAACATTAAAAGGGCCGCGTTTAGTTTTCTTTTAGTTTCTTGTGTCTCCATTAAAAAGTTACCTGATGGCTGAGAACCTACATGTCTCATAAAACTTACTGCAGATATGGAAACTTCATAAAACATCAATTTGTTAGGACAACAATGACAATAGAAATGCATTTAGAGTGAGAATAACAATGTTACTTTTCTCCTTTAAGTCCCACTAAAATTTACCAGAAGAGAAGCTTAGCAACACAAGGACTGGCATACAAATGCTTTAAAATATAAATATATATTTAATAACAATAGCTGTTTGATTTTTAGACTAATATTGTAAAGCTTTATTTAATCTTTCTTCTAGCTTTTCAAAAGTACCTTAGATATAACTGTGTTTTAAATTTAAGTATAGAGTGTAAGAGAAGTGGAATACATCATCAACTCTATTTTTTTTTTCTAAACTGTTTTCTTAGAAAAACAAGTAATTTCTCAGCTTCCAACAAAACTATAAAATATAAGCAAATTCAATGCAGAGCATTTAGAAAGGATGTGAATGCATCATAGATGTCACTTACTGTGTGTGGGAAAATCTGAAAACAAATAGCTATGGAAAGGTCTCATTGCTGAAATACAGAGTGCTAATAGCATAATATCAATAACACTGAAAGATGTAAATAGGTAATTTGGAATAAGCATTTGGATTACTTGGCATTAGTTATTAAGTACTGCTTCAAATGAACTTGCTCTAAGGCACTAACATATTTACAAACACTGTGACTTCTTTTCCCGAAGATGCTGCAAACACACCGGTGCCATCAGAGAGGAGCTTAGTGAGGGTCCTCTAAGCAAAAATGCAACGACTTCATTGAGCTTCATCACTGACACAACTTTCCCTTATTAAAAATTCCAAACAAACAGGTGCTCCACACTAGGTCTGCTCCTCCAATTGCTTTCTTTTTATTCCCAGGGATACATCAAGAGCTGAGGGAGAATTCATGCAGTATAGATCAGTCAGGCATTGACAGCACATCACACTTTGACAAGCTGCTTGGCTCTGTTTAAAGTCTAACTTAGGCCTTGGCCCATCAAGGCCGTGGCTATTGAATTATTGACAGCCTCTCACTGCGGCGCAAAGGGAAAGAGCGCGATCGCCTCGGCTCGGGCAAGATGAAATGGAAACCCTCTCTGAAGCTTCCTTTAGCGCGTTAAAGGCATTTTAATGGTCTTCTTTAAAATTCAGCAAGGGAATACATTAGACTGATTATGTTTTCACCGGCTAAACAACAAGTTTGGGATGCTGTGGAGATTATAAATGAGAGGAAAACTACATGAAGTATAAATGTGATCCACACCAAGAAGCTGAGGAACACTCCAAACTCATGCCAAATCACCCAGCTGTACGTGCTTAACAATTGCCCCCATTCTGCACAGTTATACCATGTGCAGGCAAGAGTTAACAACAATGCCAAGGGGCATTATCCTAAAACAGGCTGGCTTTCAGAATAGTCACTTTCTGCTGATGCCATTAAATCTGCCAGCCAAGGCAATGGCCAGTCTGTATTTACAACCCTTACAGTCCTATCTCTCTGTTCCTTTCTGGTTATCACTGAGGGGTGTCAGGAAGGAACTGGCCACCAAATATCTGGTTGGTTGGTTTGTTTTCCCAACAGAACTATTCCACACAGTGAACCACCATTCTTCCACACCTAGCTGATTAGCATTAACAAGCCTCATCTTCTTACATAATCTCTTTTCTTCCTCAAATTTATACCTGCCAAGCCTTACTTGTATTTTAATAGCTGATGTCAGACAAGCAACATGCATAAAGTTCCACCTCAGGACTATAATTTTAAATACAATGAGACTCACATCAACTGTCGCAGAGACATGCGGAAAATTATTCCACATGGACTCCTAAAGTGCATCCTAAAAGCTTCAAAGAACGAGTACGTTTTTCAAAGAATTTAAATGGATGATCAGGGAGCAGGGGGGGAGGTCCTGCTGGTGGGGGGGGGTGTTAAGCAATTTGTCTAATGTGACCCTACACTCATTTCCCCAGCATCGGTTCCAATATGCTGCCTCCTGTCAAATCAACAAAGAGAGCCAAACAGCACATCTAAATTTGTGTTCATTTGCCTTCTGCAGGATTATCTTTGCCACGTCAAGCATTATGAGTAAATCAAAGATGCTTCTCAGGGGCTGTAAGAGTGTGGCTAATCTCCAGACAAATATTTAGAAGGCAGCTTAGCCTGTTCTGGCTTTAATCGTTTCCAACTGATTTGACTTATTCTAATTACAGTGTTTATGTCATAAAAGCCATTTTTACATTGCTGAGGAGCAGTTTCACTGCAAATACATGAAATTTTGCTGAGTTTCTGTTCCCATGTCGATTATGGAAATGGTACTCTACAGTTTTCCTCTAATTAGAAAAAACATACTGCACGGAGCATCAACAATTTTTAACATTAATAACAGACTGACAGTGTCCTTTTGTGCGTCTTTAAATAACTTCTGAAAATATGACACCACAAAGCCACCGTATCCCACTTGGGTATCATAGTAGGAGCAATTTTCACATTTTTGCATATTATATTTATTCAGACGCAGAGCAGCATCTTTGAAGAAGCTGTTTAGTAATTTAACCCAACAGAATAAGATAATTAAACTTCTGGATACTTTGTGGTGAGGTGCTTTCCAAGCCCATGAAATTGAAAAATTCAAATGCTCTTACACAAAGCAAATTATATATATCCTTTGATAAATCAAACACCATGGCTACCTATTACTTTTAGTATTTCCTTACCCTGCTATCATTTCCCATAATGAACAGAGAGATGAGATAATACAGTTTTGCGTTGCATCAACTCACAGACTTTCCTTGCTATTTAATGCAAATTAACTGCAACCCGAATGCTGGGAACAAAAGATATCACGGCAGAGGAGTCACAGAACGTATAACATACATCCATTCCAACTTCTATATGTTACTAAGTAATGCTTCTCTTCAACAGAAAGACCATTTCATTTCTTGTCAAAGCAGATTCCATGAAAAGCAGTTACAATGAAACATAAATAAGGCCTGTGATAATATATATTAATTCTGCTATGACTCTGTAACAGACAACTCTGAACACTGCAAACTTCCTACCCGGAAAGAATCAACATAACACCGCGACATGATGAGAAAAACACATGATGATGATGAGAAAGGCACATCCCTGCTGTGGCTGCTCCAACTCAGCTGCTATAGAGTATCACAGGATACCTGCCAGAACCAAGTTCCACACGGTATTTACAGCATGACCTCTCATGTCTCTGTGAAATAACAGGTAGCAGTGTCACACAATTTTGCACACTGCTGTGACGATAATGTGTCCAAGTTCCTTTCATTTCTCTGAAAAATCTACACTTGTTGACACAAACCTGTGAGGTGTCACCAAAAAGTGTTTGTATGACCCCATTTGCTAGAATGGAGGGCATAAATTACTCAGGCACCAATTTTGACGGCCTTATTATGGAGACTTGTTCCATAATAGTTCGTTATCCTTTTTGTAAACACTAAAACTGTACTATTAATACTTATTTGACTAGACTTCAGATCTCAATTAATAAGAAATTCTTTGCTTTATGTGCAAGTTCCTCATCTTTTACATCCATAACTAGATTTTTAAAGTTGATGAAGAAACTAGAAAGAAAGCAAAACTACATGATATTCCTTAAAAAAACCCCAAAACTTTCTAGCCTCCTACTCTGTTTAGCTCACAGATGACCTGAGAAGAACATGTGCCCTGTACATTTAGTAACCCTTCCTGGCTGTACCTTAAATTTTGGACTGGAATTCAACCACATGCCAACAGCCTAGCGCAGCAGCCGGGAGCAGAGAGGCTGCCACTCTCGTGTCCCTGCAGCGGCTGCTGGGGTTTGTGTGTTTTAGAACAGGACGACAGCCAGCGGTGCTATCGTATGTACCATCGGAGTGATGGAACAGGCAGTTTGGGTTTCACAGACACTCACTGCCGAGCCACACCATCTCCCGTGGGTGTTGCCCACAGCCCCCTGGGATGAGCTCTCTTGCAGACTGGGTGTCAGCCAGGCAGTGTATCAGGAACGCTCCCGATGGCAGGCGGCCAAGAGCCTCTGCCTAATGCGCTGTGTAGATCCAATAAACGTATTCTTTTCTGAACTGCACATCCTCACTCCATTGTCCATTTTACCACTTATAGAACATATTACACCATTAATCCTGTAGGACTATGATGAAACATCGAGGAACAGAAAATTAAAAACTTGACTACTCCTTTACTTGAAACATCATACACTGGGCACCATTACACCAGTTCTGCAAAGACTTCATCGGCTCTGATTGCATATCAAACTTATTTTGGTTTAGATAACAAATTTCTCATGGGGCTGCTATCCTGGCTATTCAAGAAGGCTTCTATTCAGCATTCAAAGAAGCAAAAACTCCATTAATCTTACAGTTGTCCCAGCTATACCACCCCCCACAAAGGCCTGCCATCTATAGGTATCCTTCAAAGGATGAGGCAGGAGAACAATCTTTGCCTGTAGCTTTCACACTGCTGAACCTCTAAAAGTTTCCACAACCTAAATAGCGACCATACAAGTTCCTCAGGAAAGGAACAAAACTGATGCAAGAGGGAGCAAACCACAAATGCCCACCTTTTACTATTCTACATAAAGAAGCATATATACAGTGAAACCAAGTGACTTTTCCAAGGTATTAAAGACAAGCCAGTAAGCACTTTCAGATGTGATTATCTCCCACTTCAATGTCCCAGTGCAATCTGCTGGGTTTTTATTGTTGTGAGGAAAGAGACATTGCTGAGAAGAAATTGAGATCTTGATGCCTCTGTGAACAAAATTATTAACACAGTCGTGCTGACTGCACAAACTTAGACCAGTTCTTCCTAAGGTAAACCCTCCTTAACGACACCCTGTGTTTGGGACTTTCTCCTGAAGTAAATGTGTTTCCCCACTCTCTCCAACATGTGTGTCCACCTGTCAGGGAGGAGGTAAAAGTGGATTGTCAGACAGGACAAGTTCCCTATTAGTGACCCTTGGGTCTTACATATACGAAAATTCACAAGTCCTAAAAGCATTCAGATGTTTTCACACAAACAACTTTGCAAAGAGCAGAGGGGCTGAAGTTGACAAACAGTTACACTTTTTTAAAAGAACTTCCAGATAGAGATATCATATAATTTATATCAACATCTGTCTGCAGAGGATTAAGACAAAATCTTTGGAAAAGGCACATGATCCCTCTTCTTATCACTCGGTCTTTGGCCCTGAGGAAGAATGTTTGACCAAAGAACAAAAGAAATGCTCTAAAATACTGGCAGTGGTGTAGCTACTATTTTACATCAAAGAACTAATTCCCAACAAAAGAAGGTAAAAATTCTATATAGTTTTTAAACTGTACCATAAAAGTAAAATAAAAAGAACATCTTTGATACTCTCTAGAAGCTTCTCATAAAACTGAATAATATTTTAGAGTAAATCAGTCATCAGAGTAACTTCTGCCTTAGGCTGTCAATTTTGCTTGCTCACATAGGATTTTGTTTTATGTTATATATACCAACTTCCATAAGCAAGCCATAGATCATTTCAGGAACAAAAAGAAAGAATTGAATAACATACCCAATTCTGCATACCAACTTCTTTAAATGAAAAACAAACAAACAAACACACACCAAAAAAAAACCCCAAAATAAGGTAAACTTTTAGTGCTATTGAAAAAAAACAAACACCAACAAAGAAACCAATAAAACCAAATGCAACAACAAACAACTTCAGACATTTTCAAAATAGAGCTAAAATAAATTGTCATATAAATAACTCTTATGCTAACAGCTGGGTAAGAAAGCTTCAAGGTTGAGGCTCCATTTCCGTACCATCATCCACTCTCCAAACACTCATATCTGCTGTTTAATTAGGAGAGGACTTAGAATGTCCCATACAGGACATGTGAGGTTCCAAACGCAGTTCTGAGCTCTCCTGATTTGAATATAAACTAGCACAGGATGCATTTTTAAATATTCTGCATGGTCACAGGGAACAGAAAATCATTCCCAAATCTACCCAGTCTTTGGCTTCTTTCCTTCCTCTAATACTGCCACGGTTGAGTGATGAGCTGGCAGAAGGGACCGTTCCCCACAGGTGGTGCCAGCCTTGCAGCTGCCCATGGCCCACACTGACCTCGGCAGTGCCCTCTCGCAGGGACCGACCCCAATCTGTGCCCGAATTTGGGTGAACAGCGCTGGGAATTCCACTTTGGTTAAATTAACCCAGAGCAAATTGGTCGGCTTCACCCAGATGAGTCTCACGATTTGGTCCAACGAACAGCGGCACAAACACTAACACAGGTACAGGGAAGGGCAGGACTTCCTGATTCATTGCAGAGTTATCTCATTTCCCCTGGGAGGTGGGTGAGGATGGAGCCAGAGTTTTCCACTCTCCAACAAAAACCTCCTGCTACCCAAGAGAGCAATGGGAGGTACAAAAGAAGAAAATTCTGTCAGCCTTTTAGTGATCATCCTCTGTGGACTGCAGACAGCAAAGGTGCTAGAAATCTTTTGGTTTTAGAATTTTTAATACATGCACAAAAAAGTGCCAATTCTCTAGGAGTTCATGGTAAAAACCACCAAAATAGCAGTCAAAATATCAGCCTTAGTCGCTCAGAGTCATGTCACTGATGGAGTCACTGAAGCCTGTCCTGCCTCCCCATCCCTAAAACGGGGGGAACAGGAGCATTACAGACCTGACTTCACTCAAGTACAGTCTGGGTCTGAACTGCCTATAGCACTGCAATTTTTAAAAGCCTTTTCTCAGAAATGAGACTCTAAAACTACCTGCCAACCAAGTCCAATCAGGTAACTAAAGCCTGACCATGAAAGGAAAAAAAAGAGCACAAGGAGCAGCAAAGGTCACTGTTTGATGTTCCATGTCTGTATTACACAGGGTACTTCAGTACAACACAATTCAATTTTACTCAGAGATCAAACTGAATTTCTTCCTGTGGCAATTACCAAAGCAGACTTTTCCCCCCGCTCTTACCAGTTTTCTCATTTTTACCCTAAAATCACAGACCATGAGAGCAGGACATCCCAATGGCATTTAAACAGTTGTCATGAAGGGAGGAACTGCACTTGGAAGGAACCAGAACATCAGTGTGCTAAGAGATGATTCACTGCAAGAGAGGGAAAAGGAGCTGCATTCCAATTCCACACCTCTCAGGAACCTGGGTTGTCTGTGACCATCAACAGAGCTGTGCTTGGTTTATGATTACAATTCCTGCGGTTCTGGGCACAGCACCGGGAAGGTAAATTCTGAAAGACACTGCAGTCCTGGTTCCTCCTGGATTCCCCTTCCAGAGACTGTGGGAGAAGAGAGCGTGCACAGTGTTGATCCTGACAGACTCACAGTGTGTCCTGGTCCTTCCCTGGAAGTGGAAGTCACTTCCAGCCACAACCTGAACGTGGGATACCACGGCAAGCCCAGGAGCAATACTGTACTGAACGATGTGAGAGGCTTTGAGGATGAAAGAACAAACTCCTGCAATATCCAATTCTATAATAAATCCTTGGCGGAACTACAGCAAGCTGTTCATAAAATGAAATCTGAATCCATTCACTGTTTTTTTTTAACCCAGCCCCACCACTCACCTTTACTAATGTCACTACAGTCCCATTCCTCCAGGGCACTGATTTTGTACCCTTCCAAATATCTACGCAGACTGGGTACATTCTGGGCTGCAATCACCAATTAACAATTGTTCTACTTGTCTGCTACAACCCTCCATTACCTCAAGCCCTCCAAAAAAGAAGAAAGATGGAAAGAAAAGAAGCTTAACGAAGTTACAAAATAAGTCTGCTGATACAGAAATCTACTTTTTAAATAAATCCACTCTCTTTAAGTCTAAAAGATAAAAAAATAATGCTTTGCCCTATCACAGTTTACTAGCTCACTTGACTTAAAATAGTTTTTGCCTGCATAACTGTGGAAAGCTAAAATTTCAGATATTTCAACAGCACTTCAGAAAATTCAGAGGGGCACAGTTTTCTATAAAACAGCCCAGAGGAATAGAAAATTAAGTCTATTATTCAGTGTCCTTTAAAATAATGAATTGGCAGTCTTTCATCTTACAACTAAGGCACACTTATTACTTAAATAAACTTTAAATCCTGGACATTCAGCAGTCCTACAGCTCTGGAAGACAGATGCCCTGTCAGGCCACATTTCTCAGCAATGTGTCTTGTGAAGAGACTACATACATTTTCCATGGTTCTGTATCTAGTGCCTTCAAAAAGCATGAAAAACAATCCAGAAAGAGTTCTGAGAGGCTTTTTTCTTTAACACCAAAAGTTCATCAGCTTCTATATAACAGAATTTATGACATTTTTAATGCTTAGTATTTGCCACATATAGAAAAACCACACAGGAATACACAAGAGAAAACGATTCATTTCTTCCATTTCCAAGAAAAGAAGACAAATGAGAGGTGTTATTACTTGGCTTCCTTATAAAAGTGTATGGGATACCTTTCTGCATCCATATTAAAAACGAGAAACGCAATGTATAACGGAAGACAAAATGTAAGGACTAAAGGATAAGAGGGTTCCTCAGCAAAATATTTGTTGTAGCACAACTCAGTTACATCTTGGGATTCCCTAATGATCCAACCCTGTGCTTCCAAAGGATTTCACACAAGATGAGAATTTTTCGACTGGTGTACCTTATAATGGGAATGTTTTTTTTCTATATAGCTGACAGCTCCAGACAGGACAACAGCAGGATGAGAACTGGAAAGCAAGGAGCAGGAATTTTGGAGTGACCTGGTTCAGGCTATTGTCCCTGCCCTATCTGCTTTAGCCAGTCAAATAAAGAGGGATCAACACTGGCCCTAGGATTGTTCCATACTTTGTATTTCTCTTTAAAAAAAAAAAAAAAAAAAGAAAGAAAAAGAAAAGCCTGAGTTTGCAAACAGTATTCTGACATGGATCAAAACAATACTTATTGAGAAAAGGTGTGTTTCAAGATGTATTGACACCCAGAAACTATGACAACTTTCACAATTTCAGGAAAGAAAGATGCATTTCCAGGGCTCTCTATGTGTGTTACTGCATAGGATATAACCTCTCAACAACCTAAAAGCAGAAAACTTTGTCCAGTTCTGCCTGTTCTTGTCCCGTAGGACCCAATGAAACAGTGAATGGTGACTACAGGTGACATTTTTAGAAGCATCAGTGTCTCTCCATGGGACGAGCTGGCTGAGCCCGAGTTCACCCCTAACTAGTATGTGTTTCCCTATATTCCAGCAGTCTCCCTCAAATAGTTAAGGCATTTTAAAATAACTTGCTCGTATCCCATGCTCTAAAGCATGTAAATTAAAATATATTCACTACGGTATTCCTGAAAGACACTTTGACCATCAGCAAAATAAACCTCAAGAAGAGAAAAGAGGAACTTTAAATTATAGCAGTTGGACATTTCTCAGCCTGTACTGTCACTGCAGAGGTCTTTTAAATCCGTTCCTATTGTTTCTTTAAAACAAACTAATTCCAATCACTAAGAGCTCAGACAATAAAGTTGTAAAGTATCAAACAATGTTAAGCTTTTAAAACAAAACTTATGAAATGCAGAGAATTTAGGCCTCAGTGTGAAGAGTCTATCATATCAATAAAATAATAAACCCCACCTAATCCTTGATGTGTTTTAAAGGTAGGTCAAAATAATTAGTAAATATTTGGACATTTTCACCGAGGCTCTTCATTGTAACTAGCACTTGGAAAAGTTAACTCTTCACCATCAGCCTTGCACTGGCGCTGTTCTCCCTTGTAAATGTGTGCCATTATCACTTCAAAAGTGTGACATCACTTACCTGTCACCAGGCTGGCAATTAAAGTCATGTTTGGAGAGAGCGGAGCCTGCTTGCCTATTGACGCAGGGCGAAAATTGTCTGTAATTTTAATCGAGGTTACTCGCGTGTGCTGATAAAGGATGTGACCTGTTAGTGTCATTGTTTTGCTTTCATCTTAAGGGGTTCTGCTTTGCGCTTCTTGTGCTCTCATTAAACAAACAAACAAACAAACAAAAAAAAAACCCCAAACACCAAAACGCTTATTGTGATGTTTTAAAAGGAATACCGAGTCGCTATTAGACTAGCGCTGGAAGCTGAACACTGTTATTAGATAAAAGTGGCTCTAATGCATTAGAAGGCGCTGAGTTAATAGGAAACCAGCTTTGATTCACTAGCCCCTGTCTAACGTGCCACTACAAGAGCCGTAAAAAGGCAGTGGGCGACTCCCCTCTAATCACCTCCTGTGCGCAGCAACTATAGGCAAATTGCTGCTGAGGATTAAGTGGGGAGACTATCACAGGATCAGTGTCAAGCAGAAAAAAGACTCAATTTGTGAGCAATCACGACTCCCTAATCACTTCTCTAAGAGCTTTAGGAATTACTAGCAGTAGTCTTTAGAAGTGTGCGGGCATCATGAGTACCGACCTACAGAGATAAGGAACCCCTTTTTTGCCACAAAACACATGATTAGGACAGACAGAACAGTTAAGCATATAGATAATAAAATAAATGAGGGCTGAAAAAATAATTTGCCTTCACCGATACTGTACAACTTCAGATGACTGAGATTATGATGTGTGTGTCAACACTGTGACTGCAAGCTGAGATAAGCTGAGACTCCTATGGTTTGGAGGCAGCATCACGAACAAATCTGTCAGCAACAAGGAGGAGAAAATGCCGTACTATTGCAATGCTGTTCCACCTATGAATGGTGGAAGACATTCTATCCATATTTTTTTTCAAGTAGTTGTTACAGAATGACTCCCCGTCGGTTTTTTTTATTCGCTGCTATTTTCACTTGTAGTAAAAATTCACTAATAAAAAGAAAAACGCAAACACCTGCTATTTAATTTGGAGACAAACGTATTGATATTGACTTCAAGTTTTTATGTATCATAACCCTCCATTAGATTATAAATTCAATAAAATCTACAAGTACTAGCTCTGTAATACCTGACAGATCTATAATTGTAGGGGTCTAAAAATCAACAAGCCCAATAAATGCTACATTTTAGAGACCATGAAGTTTATTCTGCGTTTGTAGTCTGAGCTGCAAGAGGATGGGCTCGACTGCTCAATCAAAAATCACTTTTCCTGCCATTGTTTTACATGACCCAATTTCTCAGTATGAAAAAGAGCAACATTAGTAAATATTTAGCATTGCTGGAAAAAACCCCACAACATAAGACATTGTTCAAAATAAGGCATTACTTGATACAGGCTACTGCTCACTGAGAGTACATGAAAACATACAGCACATGCAGAACAAGACTGGATCCTTCAATACAGTTATTGTTTTCAGGTTTAAATATGTTTCAGTATTAGAAAGGAAGAGTTATATTAAAGTTGAAACATTAATATAGAGAAAAGGGATAAAAACCAATTAGGGCCCAGTAATCAATCAATGCCAATTCCTTCTACTAATGTACTGATAATCTCAGAGGCAATGAAAATAAATAAATAAGCCAAACAGAAAAGCACTGCCCCCAGGTTTTCTGAGCATCTCGAACCTGAACTGGAAACAGTATAATAACGTTAAAAACTCCCTTCCAGAAATAAAACAGGTCCTTCCACAGCAAGGCAACAATTTCTAATAAAGAGTAACTGAAAGTTAACAATATCAATGTGTGTGCCATGCAGAATTATGAGGAATATTATTAAAACAATACTGAGATACAGTGAATACTGAGACTGTGTTACACCAGCTCGCTTACAGCACATACTTGTAAAGACTGAGTAGAAAAAGAGTACCTTAAGTTTATAAAATATTTCCTTTCAGCTAAATGCCAGAAGACAGATACATGACATGTATAACTCTTCAATGTCTCTGTGGGATTTGGCCTCATTGATTCCTGTGGGTCCCTTTCAACTTGAAACATTCTATCATAAAATGTGCATAATGCCTGTATGTATACTGTCTGCATTGGCATTACGTAGGAAATCTTTTGTCTTCCTTGTATCCATGCTTTTAAAGGACAGGAGGAAATGCGAATAAAAAAATTTATTTTTTAACAAAAGTTAAAATTAGAACCAGTTGGAATACATATCCCATAGAAATCCCAAATAACTATATGGCTGTATTATTCTCCTTGTTTCCTTACCACCTAAGAAGTATTGCATAGGTTAAAAAGTCCACCACCCCATCCTACCTTCAGTAAAAACCACGTGGAGAGTGTTTTCTTGATGCATTGTCTCGTCTGCTCCTTTTCCAAATAAAACTACCAGCTTTATGTACACATACACATATATTTACAAAACTATTTGCCATTAGTTTACAAACATTTTATCCACGAAGTTTGTACACTTTGTACTGTGTTTCTATACAACGAATTCTTGGCATTTCACTGTATCACACTGTAAGCGATCAAAAAGAAAATGTCTTCATCCTGCTATTTTAATTTGAAACGATAAAACGCGTCGCACAGCATCGTTAACACAGCAACTTCACGACACTCAGCAAACGCGGACATCTGCAACACCACAATGGAGCTGCTCCATCCCCCGCTCCCTTTATAGCGACTGGACACATGACCAGGTCAGCGAATGAAAGGCGGGAGCCCCTCGGTGGCCGGGGATGCCCCGGGGATGCCCCTCGGTGTCCGGGGGGGCCCCGGGGATGCCCCTCGCATGCCCCGGGGATGCCCCTCGGATGCCCCTCGCATGCCCCGGGGATGCCCCTCGCATGCCCCGGGGATGCCCCTCGGTGTCCGGGGATGCCCCGGGGATGCCCCTCGGTGTCCGGGGATGCCCCTCGGTGTCCGGGGATGCCCCGCACGTGGCAGCGGGACCCGCACGCGGCGGTGCCCCCCCGGCAGCGGCTCCCCCGCCCCGCACACACCACGGAGCCGGCCCTGCCCACGAAGAAACACACCGGATGAACAACCATCTCCCTGGGACTGCAAAACCAAAACTGCCTTTCGTTACAAGGAATCTTGTCAAAGCCTTGTTAAAAACAAAACAAAACAAAAAAGAAAACCCACGAGCATCACACCAACCAAAAAGCCGCAGTTTGCCCGATTACCTACCATTAACCCCCATTTTCTCTCCATTTGCACCCTCTCTCTATGCACTCGAGGTTTCTAAAGGGCCACTTTGAATGAGCTGGAACAAGGAGAAGCAATGTTTGTGTGCCCGTGCAGAGCAGGGCTCTATAGAACTAACAGGCAGGCACTGCAACACATTTCTTGCCTTCTAGGTCAGCATTAACTCTTAGTTTTAGCAGTTGTAGCTAAAGGCAACTGCACTGTAATCAAGCAGCTCAGGGATGGTTTTCTTTT
>VWZG01006218.1:291621-369698 GCA_013396735.1 Grallaria varia
TTTTTTGGTTGTTGTTGTTGCCGCTCCTTTGCCAGAATCCCCTGTTTTAATATACGAACTCACCCCACTGCGAAGTAAGCCCTTGCAGGGTTGGGTAGCCACGAGAATGTTAGTGGCTAGAGGTTAGCTCCATGGGAAGAAAAAAAAAATTAAAAAAAAAAAAAGAAAAAAGGAAAGCGGGGGGGGGGGGGAAGGTGGAGGGGGAGAAAAAGAAAAGCTTTCGTTAAAAAAAGGCAAAGCGTCGGGGGTATGCGTAAGGGAAGGGAAAAAAGATGGAAAATTAATAATCCAACAGGCAGGTTCCCTCAGTGTTATTAATCATGCTGCTTCTCACAAGCAAGAGAGGAGCTGAGATTTGCACATGGGAGGGGAGGGGAATGTACACCATTGGCCAACTGTCTCATTCCTATACATCGCAGCCAATCCTTCTTTTTTTCCCTTTTTTTTTCCCCCTTCCCCCTCTCCCCCCTCGCCTTAAGGTACAAATATATCTGCGAAGCAGTTACAAAACCCTGGAAGATGAAAAGAAAAAAAAAAAAACTAGGCAATGCTCGGTCCAGTTAATGCACTATAAACTTTATTTGAGCTGACTTCTCATTTGATCCCCCTGTGACAGGGTCAGTGAACGGCAAGCAATTCCATCCCAAATCATGCCATAATCGAATTGCTGCCTATTTCCCGAACCTATAATGAAAAAGGCAACCGAAATAATGCAGGTAATGTTGGCAGCCTCCCCTTGCTGTCGTACATTATTACTGCCGATTGCTTGCCTCCATTTCCCCTGTACTCTAACAATGAATATATTTCACAGCTCACTTGCTTTCCTGTGTGGGTGGTATGGCACAGACACCTACATGAGATGAAAGAAAATCTAAAACAATAGGGTTTTGTTTCTGTGCACAGCACCTAACGGGCTGCCGGGAGGAAAGGCAATTTTGTCAAACTGCTACAGGGAAAAAACAGGAGGCTGGTGAGGCTTAAACAAGACTTTGGGTAAAAATCCACCACTAACTTCTTTTGATGATCTGTTTAACCCCGGCTCTATCTGATCATCTACAGAATGATACAAGCATTCACTGGCAGTTTTTAAATAAATCGCATTATACAGCTGCTCCCAAAAGCTTATTTTAAAGTTAGGGTTTCCTAAACAAACCGCTTTATAGAGACAGGAGGTATTTTCTTTTTTGCCAATATACACGTTCTCCAAGATGCCCGCGTTAACAGCCTGAAACACACCGGGAGAATTGGCTCCGCTCGACTCTCTGCCAATTGCGTGAATTATCACAACCACTGAAGCAAAATCTGCAATTTGTGCTCTCACTTCTGCCCTCCGTGTAAGGACAGCAGGACACGCAGCAGAGCAGGGGCTGCAGGGCTTGGGTTACAGGCTCAGCTCTCCTGTCCTGCCCCTGAAAACACAGGCTAGGGCTGTATAAAGCAGGCAGCAATCACAAGGTAATTACATTTTCAAATGACATAAATTAACCACAATTGTGAGAAATACTCCCTTTGATCCACCGCTGGATGGCATAAATATGACTGTTTATATAACCCTTTACTTTGAATCTCGCTTGAGAAGAGTTTGAAGCACGAAGCACAGCGGGCAGAGACTTACGTAATGAACAGAGAAGATAATTGAATAAGGACAAGGCAATATTCCAGGGCATTTCCCTCCAAACTGCACACAATGAGAACTAAAGTGCACGACAGAACACAGCAGCATCCACGTGCAGACCCCACTGCTGACAGCCTTGAACTCTGTTACAGCCCCAATGCAGACCCAAACTTCTGACCGGCCCCTCGGCCCCAGCCAGGGCAAACCACAAACCCAGGCTCTAAACGTGAAATTCAGCCCGTGGTTTGCTCCGACCTATAAAGACATTTCAGGGCAGATACACGAATGCATTTTATCATAAATCAGCATCAGACATTTGGATCAACTTATTTATCACCTCGCGCACTGACACAAAGAGGAAAGAAACAATTTAAAAATATCACAGCTGAACACAATGAGAGTTCTTATGGGATATTTGAAATTACAGCCAGTACATTTCTATTACATTAGCACCTTTGAAAATACTTACAAAGCTAAATGCTCTGGTGTACAACTGCAGATTTAAATGGGAACACTTTACCACATGGAAGTGACTTTCAAAACACGTATTTTAATTTCATCTGGATTATAATTGCTAATAAAAGATGTTTTCATTAATTGGCCAGAACCCTCATTTCATTATCTCAGACAAGAGAAACAGGGACTGTAAGTAGGCATTGTAATTTTAAAGTAATGCAATCCTTCATCTGACTAGAATACAATATGAATATTTCACTATTTGAATGACTCTAATTTTTCACTTACTGCTCAGGCAGAACTGATTCGAGACAGCTTTCCATTTTTTTTTTAAAAAAGATGCATGGGTTCAAAAGTGCATGCCAACATATGGACACAGAGTAATTCTTTAAAAACTCAGCACTGGAGGCTATGAAGAGCAGACCTTATACAGAAAAAAGAAAAAAAAAGATCAATATAAAGAAAAAATTGTTCTAGATGTAATTGAAGTCATACATTTTAACATGACTTCTGCTATACACCCAATTACTGCTATTTATCAAACAGCAGACAACATTGAACCTGGCAGCATAAAAAACAAATTTTACTAAGTTAGGGGAAAAAAAAAAAAAAAGAAAGAAAAAAATCATCAGAAAGGGAAGGAAAAAAGATACAAATAATAAATAATTCAATATTCCGGAGGAAAGCTCTTGCAGAAAAGGCCTGACTGATTCAAACATCAGACGTGAGGCTGACAAGAGATATATCGATTTAGACAATTCTATCATTATTATTCCAGCCTGAGTCCTTCAGAAAAGCTGTTCTTTTTGCCCCTGTTTTTATTGCTGTAACTACCAACCTTTCCTCTTCTACCTTCCTCTCTTTGAACTTGTATTCATTATGGCTTTATTCTCAGCCTGGCTATAAAACAATAAACAGAAATCCCAGTCCCATTTATTTGAAATCTAACTTTGGTTTAAGATACGATGGTTGAAAATATTTGCTTTATATACATGAGACTTCAGTGCTTCCTAAAAATAGGTCAAGTGCTTCTTGAAGTTTCTAATTATAAGAACAGGCCTTCGACTTGAGGATTAAATACATGCAAGATGACAGCACTGTTTAACTCCCATTTAACTTCGCTACATTCAGACCTTTACCAAAGTTACCCAAGTTTACTTTATACGTGTAGGTAAAATATTGTGTTCTAAAGAAACGGATTTTTTTAGTTGGTTTCCCCTACCTATGTAAGACTATACCAATGCAGATGTTCTCAAAAAAAAACCCCCAAAACCCTTGTAGGTCAATGCAAACGAGTAAAATGAAGCTGTATCATTAATGGAAGAAAGCATTCCTCTATTAGGCATCTGCAAGCAGAACTATTTCTTCGCTGTTCGATGTGTTAATTACAACGAGATGGGATATGCCACAGAAAATTAACAGTCTTGCAAAGACATCAGAGGTAAACACACAAAACAGGAGCTGCTGGAGGGTCAGGAGAGCAAGTCAATTCTGAAGAAAGATAAAAAGAACTGTCATGTATATGATTGCTTATGAAAGAGAAGAGGGCAATCCTGCCTTGTTATCATCAGTTAATTAGGCACTACAGTCAGGCGTGCATACACTGCAACATTTGCCATGGTAATCAAATGTATTATTCAAATGTGAAACAAAACAAAAGCAACTGTAACTCTGACACGGGAGAAGACAATCTGCCCACATAAAGGTGCTGAATTAACTTTATCTGTTAAAAGGAAGCCCAGAAATATGTCAGATGAACTTTCTCAAACAGCACTGCCTTGAAATTCAGACTATAATCCCACTTCTAAAGAAAATGCTCTTCTCCAAATTTGATTCACGTGCGAGGTGGTGACCTTTGCAAGCAAAGACAAGGGTAATGAAAAGCAATTGATAGTGCAGTAGGATTCTGTTATGTCTTTAATATAAAAATGACACTGAGACTAACAAATGCACTCTTGACAAAGCACACAATCTCCTTGGTAAGAAAAAGAAGGAGAAAGCAATAAACCACATTTTCCCTGTCCAGAGCTGTAACTGCAAGCAAAAATAAAACTAATAACTGCTCTGCAAATGATGCGATGACGCCACGTGATAACCACCCTTTCTCTCTCACTAAGGCTTATACCACGTTACTGTACAACCAGCCTTAGTTCAGTTTATTCAAAATGGATACTTTTGGTGTTATTTTTATTGCACTGGACAGAAGACAGTCCATACTACATTCAGTACCAAAATTAGGATATTAGCCAGGGAATGACAGCAAGCTAATGGTTTCTCATGTCTTAATATGAAACTTCTAGATGACACTTTTTAGATCATGGTTCCTTTAGACGAGATTGCCAAGAAAAATCCCACTGCGCTTCTTTGAATTTAACCCAGCCCCATGTCCCTAAAGGGGTGAGTCTACAAGACAAGGGAAGCGCCCTGCTAGGACTATGGAAAGAGAGAGCTGGGCAAACCTATTCAGGAGAGCCTGGCAGAGGGGGACTCCCATTAGCTGACACTGCTCCTTGTCTCCGTGGCATGGTGAAGGAGCCGGAGAACTGTGGATCAGAAGCACCCTGATGTCCCTTGTCCCTGTGCCCAGGGAGAAGCTGCTGAGCTACCACCATGTGCTGCTTTTCAAGGCTCCCCGTTCTTACACAACACATGCAAGGAAGGAAGGTGGAATTGTGATCACCTCCCAGGAGCACATCATCCCCTGCCTCGACCCTTTCTCTCAGCATGGAAACAAGCCACCGAGGGCAGGGACTCCTCAAACCAGCACCATCAGTGCCCACTGATCTGCCCAGTCGTGGTCTGACCAACCTGAGCTAAGGGTCAGACAGCAGCCCATGTCCTGGTGGAGGGAGCATTGCCTGTGCCTCGAGACCTACTTCTGCAAGACTAGAAAATCATTTAAACTTTCTCATGCCCACATTGCAGAATCTCCTCTGCAGTTTTTCAGACCTTTTTGAACTTCATATTCTTGCATAACAACTATGGCTTTCTCATATTTTGCCAAAAACCCCCATAGACAATACAATAAAGAAAAGCATCTTTGCTGAGTGTGCAGGTACTGACCAACTTCAAAGGTTAAATTATTCCACAAATGTCAGTAAAAAAAAAGTAATAAAAATACAACATTAGGTAGCAGAGTATTATCTACTATATTATTATTTTGAAGACAGCTGCCATCAAAAGATATATATCCATAGCAAAAATCAATGCAAATAGAATTTATCTATCAAATCTATATTATTTTTTTGAATGTCTCTTTTTTCCAATCCCTCTTTTTCCTGCACAATATTCTCAGTGTTTGACCATCTCAATCAAATATGATAGGAGAAAATAACATGATACAGAAGTCTCTCTTCTGATCAAATTAGTCTAACATGGATCAATATGAAAGCTTAGTGCATCTGCAATCGCAGAGCCCTCAGTGTCCAGGAATACAGTAATCTCTGAGAAAAGAAGTAATATCTGTTTCTTTGACACGGACATTTTCTTTTCGTCAGTCTGTCGCTTCTCATTTCAGTTAACAAAATGTTGAATGCAGCTCATCCTTGGACAAATATTACAGCCCGATAGAGTACAAAATGGGAGGAATTGTTTCAGACTGAAAATTTAATACAGAAACAGATCTGCAAAGAATTCAGACTTCAGAAGACAGAGTTACATAAATATGGAAACATAACACTACATATACAACTTATTTTTCCATAATCCTTGCAGAAATGCCTAAAATTTATTCGGAAGAAAAAAAAGCAGAATAATAAAAAAAACATGTAAAACAAAACAAAAAAAATCAACTTGATGCAATTCAGTTTTCTGGCCTTGCAAACAGGCCTTTGTTTTTTTTTTTTAAACTTCTAATCAATGCAGATGTTTACATTGATCACAGATGGAAGACCTGACTACTGAATCACTTACACATTCATCTTGTTAATACAAACAGGTACGTTTTCATAACCTAGAGGTGCAATTGCCTTGTGGTCCATGGGCAAAAGCTCTGGACTGATGAGTGGTGTGGGTACACGGCAGGCAGTGAGTGCTCTGCAAAATCAAGATCACTTATTCCTCTTTGCATTTTAGTGCATTTACAGCCGTCAGACTTATATAGCTGGAATTGAAAGTGAGAATGAAGCAACTAATGAGATTCACACTTCACCGTGTGTGTTTCCCACAACTGTTTCAGAGACTCACCGGAGCCTCCAAGACCTTTGTCAAGGATGAACAAGACTCATCCTATGAAAGGTCATACAACTATTTGATATGTAAAGAGAAGAACGGCTACATGGGGAAAATCAGCAGCATTCCTGCCACTCTGAAGTTGTTTAAACATGTAAAATTAACAAAAAGAAAATTTCCTTTCTTACTATTGTACCTGGATGATCAGTTTTAAAAGAAACCACCCCTTCGTTTTTCATCCCATAAGGCACCTACAGCCTTTACATCACTAAGACTTCTCACACGTCATTTTGTATCCAAACCTATTCTGATTTCTGCTTCCATGTGGAAAACCTTACACGACATATCAAGAAGCAGCAAAATCTTAAAATAACTTAAGAGTGACTTCCATTTTTGACACGTTGTGGTGGTAGTGGAACTAACTTTGTAAGTCTTCCTCTGCCCACACAGAGAGAATGTGTATCAAGTAGCAAAACTCACAAATATCTACCAATGAAATTGGGCTTCCATATCTGCATAATTCACAGATGTTAATTAAAACTCTGCAGAAGATCTTCAAGTATAATGCCAGAATTTTTAGATTACATGAACACTTGAAAAGTTCAAATAGCGTTCATCTTACTGATGCACAACATGAAAACTGATTTTCAAGAATAAGGGTCAATGTGGCGCCACAGCATTATTACAAGGAACTCAATTTACTACTTCAGCCTCTTCATTTTAAGATAGTGCAGTTTTATCAATTTTTTCCACACTTTAATTTGTTTGATTATTAGGCAAATACCATATCAAAGCAGTGAGACTAAAGAGAAATTTCATGCTCTTGAACTTCAGTAAGAAATGCCCACCAGCAAGAAAGTGAATACAATGCAATCTTGAATTTCTAAGGCTCATCTCAGTCCCAAAGAGAGCAGGTAGGTGGGGCTTAGAAGAATACAGTTGTCTGGAAAGGCTAAGTGCATTAGGAGAAGCTTTCCTTTCACATGACTATTATTTCCTGATTATAATAGTGTCACATGATATTTTTTTCTACAGCAGCAGGAAATAACAACACTTTGGGATTTTAACAATCTCTCTGAAGGTGTAAAATAAATGAAACATACAGTATTCTGTATTATCTTTCAACGGATTGTGCTCCAAATGGGTATGGATATGATTATAGTATTAGCTTTCCCTCTTTTACATTTAGAGCATTTTTTCCCCTGCTCAAGTTGATAGGGAAAAAAAAAAGTACCCTCAATCCACTAAAATAAATACTTCTGTTATATTCTGTTGCTTCAACAATGAATAAAGCAACCATGCAGGTTTATAATATCAATTCACAGGGTTCTTTCTGCTTCAGTGAGCTGTTACTGAAAGGTTCAGAACAAAGCTACAGGCAGATCGGACAAAGCTGCTGTAACAGGATTTACATTCTACTGCAGCTGATAAGAGCACATCAGAGAACTGCTCCATCCTCAGTACCGCCCGTTCCAGGGGCACCAGGGCCGTGAGGATTTTGGCTCTCAGCACCCCCACACAGCATCTGTGTTACACCCACCAGCTTAAAACGCTGATCCAATCTTCCAGCGGTAGGATAATTTCTATTTCCTCTTTTTCCTTTCCCTCTTTGGCAAGTGCATTGGGATGGTGATAAAACGGGAACCCGGGGAGGCTGCAGTAATACTGAGTTACCTACTGGACTCATAGGGTTATGAAAAGGAACAGGTTACTTACGTACTAACATCTGCTGAGCTCTAAAGTAATTAAAAAAATTCTACATTCAAATAATTAGTCGACACTTCTTGGTGGAAGGAGGGAGGCGCAAGGAGGAAGATCATATCCCAAGGGACGGCAAACATAATGCTCAATAAATAATTAATTAAACGCAGCCAGGTGAAGTCACTGCCCTGCTTTTCTTACAAGCCATGAGTTTCCTTGTGCAGACTTGGCTTCAGTCACATTCCTGAATATCTCTCTGCTTCAGGTACCTGCCACAGCTCAGGTTTTTCCTCCCTTTTCCCTCAATCACTTTAACCTTCGCAGCCCGCACTGATGATGCCAGACCACCCCAAAAGGAACCTTGGGTTCAATAGCACTGCTGCTATTGAACACCCACCAACCAATCAAATGGAAAACATTCATGCACGACAATGAACCGAAAGCTTTAATTAAATAAAGCACAAAAGAAAACAACACGGACCATAACGCTGCCTTCCTGGAGATCTGGGATTACCTCCTCCAAGGCAATTCCCTCCAAGTTCCCAGCCCAGGGCAGGACCCAACACAGCTTTTTTACCATCACCAGCACAGCAGTCCCTGATTGCACCTTTTCTGGCAGCTGACCATGATCCAGCCTTTTTGACTTCAATCAAGTAATACCCGAGCAACAGTTCAAAAATAAGAACAGCAATTAAAATGCACGTTGCTTTTGATGTCACAGGCACAGTGGCTGGACTCACTGGGCAGGTGGGCAGGGATCTGCTCTGCCCTTGTCCAAGGCTTGGAACTGAGTCCCTGTTTGCACGGCACTGTGTGTGAGCGGCCACAGCTTTGGGGCTCTCGTTAACCTCGAGCAAACCTTGGCTTTTGAAAGCCCAGTGACTTCCCAGAATGAGACAAAACCTGAAACAGAACTGACTGGTGACATACAGAACTCCTGATTCAGCAAGACAAAAACAAAACAAAACAAAAAAACCCCAAAAAAAAGCAAAGAAGAAAGAACAAAGAAACATCTTTACCCAAGTTAGTGTGGAATGAAGGGTCTGGAGCAACTTGGCTTATTGGAATGCAAAAAGCCAGAACTACCAAATACACTAAATATTAGCGATTTGTACATCTCACTTAAAAATAATCTAATCGCCCAAATTAAGATAGTGGACTAGTCTGTAAGTACTGGCTCAAACAATCTTATTCACCTCTGGCCTGTGAATGAATCTCTGTCATAAGAAAAAAAAAAATTAAGACTGTGGTACCCATAAATGATGTCACTTGGTACCAAATAGTTTGATTCCTAGTAATAAGTTACAAAAAAAATATAAAAAAAAAGAGGTTTGCTCTGAAATGTGCAGTTCAGACGCTCCTGGTTGGGAAGGAGGTTGCAGTGGCTGCGCTCCTGAAACGCGCACACTCGTTCTCAGCAACTTCCACTGGAGCTGCAAACTTTGCTGTGGCTCTATGTTCTTTGGCAACACCTGGTGGAATTTGGATAAAACTACAATAATAATGGAAAAGAAAGTTAGGGCAACTCCAGGACTTTTTGTCTAAATACCGAGGAAGTTACTTAAACTGCTCCCAAAATACAAACTTGAAGTTAAGAGGAAAGAGTTTCTTGGGTTTCACAAAATATCAGTGGGTATTTGTGTAATATCAAATTCCATATTATGATAACTACAACATCTAGTTTTAATCTTGAGATTAGTCATCAGCTGGCTTTGCACTATTATAGGGAAAAAAGAACAACAAAGAAACTTTTAAAATGCCATCTATTAAATACAAACCAGAGAAAATAAAAAATGTCATTTTTACAATAGATTAACTGTCACTCACAGCAACAAATCCAGTAAACTAACATCTCTACACAAAAAAATACAATAAAATAAGACACATTTTTAAAGACACTTTAGAGACAGATTCTGACCACATTTTGTACTTTCTCTGTCACTGATAGCTAAAACCTTGTCCATTTAGTCATTCACCATTCCAGCTAAACAGAGAACTAGTAGGTGATTTCATATTATCTCCTGGGGGGGCAGACCTTCCAAAATTATCATCTGCTAACAAAAAGTATTCACCTGGGGGTAGGAGACTTCTCCTCCAGGTATTACTACAGCAAGTATTCAGCATAACACCAGACAGCGGCTGGCAAATGAGTCTTGTTTGAAATTAGTCTCGTAATTAAGAGAAGGGAGCCCAATGCACTTATCACAGTCAGCCACTTGTATTCAAATCATGCCGAAGAGTTCTGAGGGCTAGAAACGTATTTCTTCTTTTTCTTTATTTTTGTTCCCCTACCAAAACACTAAAACACGGCAGTGCTTTACCCTAAGAATAACCTAGAAAAAGCATTTCCTATTTATTTTCTCTTTATATGGCCTAGGAATAAATTAATTAAATAAACTACTGACACAGGTGAGATCATCTTTTATGGAAGACTTCCACGTTACTAAATTTTACGTTAAATAAAACGTGATCCTAAGAAGTAATTGTGCCAATGACCAACTTATATTTTTGTACCAATCTCTCCTATTCAAAACAGTTTTGCATTCTCATGTTTCAAAATGCAGTCTCCATTGTAGTTTGACTTTGAGATGTCAAACAGTTTTGTCAGGCAGTGTTCAGAAATCGAGCATGAGATGACTTGACACATCTGAAATACCTTACAGATCACTGCTCACTGTTCCAGCCTGTCTTTGATATACTTATTTTACAAACAGATGTAATACTGCAGGTTGAAAGCTAAGCCAAGAGGAGATGTTACTAGAATATTACCATGACACAGAGTTTAGATGTAAAGCGAGTAAGCACAGATGTAACACTATCTGTTTAAAAATACATCTAAACTTTAAACAGCAGGACTGCTGAAATTTTTTCTGGGGCCTTTCACCTGAGCACTATCAAGCACTGGGTAGTCATTAAGAAACTGAACCTCCCAGAGGTCTGAAGAAGAGGATGGGTATCACTTAACCCACCACTGAAATGCTGCCACTTCTTAGGGGAAGCACAGATGCACCAGGACATCCTGCAAGTGCTTTTGAAAGAAAATGAAGGGGGAAACCTGCAGCCTGTTTAAAAAAAATTAAAAATAATCTAAGTTACACCTTCGGTGTTATGGTATTTGTCTGCGATGTCTCATAACCAAAAGCAGGTGTGACTTCAGCACCCTGTGGTTGCAGAGGACCTGAGAGAACACTTATTGCATGTTTGCCACTCAGAAAGTTTGCAAAGCTCTCATCAACTATAGTTGTTTTAATGACTCAAGATGAGACAAGACTAATTCCAGATTGGTGAGCTGGTGTTGTGTCTCACACTGCAGACTCCCACCACATGCTGAGGACAGAGTCCATCTGCATGACTGCCCTTTGTCGCATGTTTCTGACATTAGGAAGATACCTCTTTACATTCTGCAACTCAGAATTTCACAAACCTGAAGTAAACACGTTTTTTTAATTAAAAGATTTAGGCTTTTTTTTTTTTTCTTTTGTTCTCAGTTCAGCCACATTAAGAAAAGGGGTATTTTTCTAATTTTTCATTTTAACCTCTTTTAATGAACAAGATTAGTCCAATTTAGATCTTGCGTATCTTTCATTTACTTTCAGGAAAAGGCAGAAAAGTAGTAGACAAAAGGTCCAGCAACTGAAGGACAAGATTCAATTCCCTTAAATGCATTTCCTTGAAGGCTCTAAGAGTCGTGTTATAGCCTCTTCCCCAACCCAGTCAGTTCCTGCTCGATTTAGCACTTTTGTCCCTTTGTATCAGCAGACTTCACGTAGCTTCTCCCAGGCTGGCAGGCCAACATATTAGAAATAAAATGCAATTCTAGTGTCTGACACTTCAATTTAGCTTCTTCAGTAGCAAAGATCATCAACTGCACTGCTTTCTCCCATGACAGAAGATCACCTAAATATCACTTAACTGATGGGAGCTCTGTTGGTAATGCATACACTGTCTCCTCACTACATTACCACCACGCTGCCTAGAACAAAAATCAATTTTTAATTGACTGGATTATTTGAGGAATGTGGCCCATCCACTGTGCACCGCTGATAGATTCTCCTAGTTTTCCTGTCAGCAAAGACTGTAAAATTTCAAGCATCTGCAATAGAATAATTCAGGGATTTATCCAGAAGCCGTACAAACAGAACATCCTGGCAGCTTCTGCAGTGCTGCCCCTCTGTTATTTCTTTCCTGGCCGGCCAAGTGAGGTCTCTAAACCACAGCACGAATGAAACAACACTGACATAGGAAAGATGAGGCTTTCATTGACATCAAAGTCATGTAAAGGATGCACATGAATAAACAACGCAGAGGACTAGAGTGGACTTGCAAAATTTCTTTCGAGGTGTGGAAAGCGAGCCAGGGGATTTCACTGCAGGGCATCCAATACATGAGAGTCAAGAACAACCTGCAATGCCCGACCCAGCAGCCCCCCAGGTGTGACTCCTCACCTCGGTACCATTGCTGTCCCCACAGTTATCGTTGCTGCTGCGAGATGCAAACCCAAGCAGTAAAGGCAAAGGGCTGACATGAGAAAGAAATGTCACACAGATGAAAATACGGAGATGAGCAGGTATAAAACACTCGGCACTCTATCAGTAAATATTGCAGTAAGCAATTTTATAAAATGCAGTGTAAGCTATTCACTGACTATGGAAGTCTCTGCCACTTGCAGGAGTTTTCTGACAGGTTAGCTGTATAATCTTACTAGCTTTTCTCTCTCCCTTTCTTGCTGCTGAAACAAAAGACAACTGATGTACGAAAGAGAACATTCTAGCCTCATGCCACCACCCTTTCCACTAGACCCAAGTGCCAAATTCTGCACTGTACTCACATGAGTTTTGTTTAACTAATTCTGATCGATGTCAAGACTCAGAACAGCTCCAGCTCTTAAATTGCAAATTTAAGATACTGATATGTTGGCAGTATAGATATATATGAAGATACATTTGGCTTCTTATGTTGTTGAGTCTCATCTCACCAAGGTCCAGAACAGGCATTTTTCTTGAACCACACGTGTTAGAGCTCGACTAAGTGGTTGGGAGAAGACAGAAATACCCTGATCCTGCACAAAGTCAGAGCGACACAGTAAGAGAATGCTTGATTTGGGTTGGCCTGTCAGTACAAAGTGAGCCTGGGAAAGTTTCTCTCAGGTCAGCACTTTGCACACTCCGTTAGCCTGGCCCTTCTGATGGGCTACAGAAAACTTTTCTCTTCCACTTTAACAACAAGCAAAAACTTTGGGTTTTTTTCAGAGCACTAGCCACTTTCAAGCTGCTCCATGAGTTCCTCAAGTAGAAAGGAACACAGAAATATTTCAACTGATTTCTTTCTTTTATATCCTGGTGATCCATGGCAGTAACATAATCAAAGATTAACTAGATATCAGATAAAAAGAAGCCACTTCTAAATAGGAAACTTATTCCAGGTCTCTGAATATTTCAGTAATTATCAATCATCATTCCAAAAGAACTGTGCATTTAAAACTAAATTTATGCTTTGAAACAAGACAAAACCACTTCAAAATACCCGTTACAAATTAAAGTAGACCTTTGCACCTTCCAGTTTGAAATGTATTTTTCATAAGCTACTCATGTCCACTTCCAATACACTTCTTTCTTCATCCAAATACTCTTGAATTGCTGGATAAAATGACTGTGATTTCAGGATCACTCTAGGATGACTCCAGGTCATGGCAAGTTTCTACTACTGTTCTTTAAATACATCCAAAAGAACGTTCTGTGACTCTACAAATACCGTTTCATATTAAGTAACACAGGAAGGAATCTTCTTAATTTATGGATTTCATACAGACTTGGAATTTCTGTTCTCCAGCTCCCATGAAAGCAAAGGGCAAGGCTGGATGTGCTGCTCTGGCTTTCCTGATGTCCTGTCAGGAATTAGTTGAGCTTAATAACTGCAAAACCAGGAGTCATTGAGATCTCTGGTTTGCACAGGAAAGGGCTCCGTCTCACTGACAGGCAGAGAGAAAACTCAAATATTTTCTTCGTACATATCCAGTTTTTTATCATCTTTTTGTCACCATAAAACAACAAAATATAACAATAACTGAAATCCTAAATACCCAAATAACTTAATTAAAGTACTTCAAGCAATCAGGTCCTGACTGGCCTTTTAACGAGAGCTCAATTAACTCATCTTCCCAACAAGCCTTTTCACTCCAGCTACAGAACTCTGAAAAGCACCTGCTGAGGAAAATGAGTTACAAAATAATTATGAAATAAAGACACATCAACTTGCTCAGCTAATACAAGTTAGTGGATTTGAACCCTAAGGATTCTTCAGGCTGCTGTTCCATGAGCACGTTGGGTGTGCACCACAGCTCAGCCTGGACAAAGTCACAGTGAGGTCTTCTAGTCCACAGCACCTAAAAGCCAATCCATGCCTTGCAGAGAATCATAGTCAAGTTCTTGTTTATCTGCTGATCATGACTGTAAATCGGGGCGGGGGGGGGGGGGGGGGGGTGGTGTCCGTCTTAATGACAAGAAATTTAACTTATGTGTAACTGTACTCTTACACACAACATTCCCTCTATTAAATCCCATTTCACAAATGAAGAAACAAGAACAGGTTGAAGTAAACATTTGCAAAGATTACTTAAATTGCTGCAGAATGAATGCTTTTCCTGAATCGCCTCCTAAAATAAAGCCTGTGTGTCTCAAATCCGGCATCCATCTGCTGAGACATCTAAGAAAACAGATTTCCTCACAGATAAAGAAAGCAGAGTAAAGCTTCTACCAAAAGCCAGAAGTCCTGGTACTTTGGTTTACCTTTGGACTGCTCATGTTCCTCTGCAACTTCAGCAGCTGTACAAGAATTCTGACCTGGCACTATTTTCAGATTAGAAAGCAGCCCTTTGCTAAGTGCTAAAACACAGCGAGGCTGCATTTGATTTCATGCAGTCCTTGGAGTAAAACAACAGCCTGAAGGTTCCTGCTGTTCCAGGACTGAACAAGCAACATGCCAGAGTACAGCACATTCACCTTCTTAAAATCTAAACTCTTCAAATTGAATTTGAATTTTAAAATCAAGTTTATATTCTTTCACAACTGTGCTATTAATATTCATTATAGCTAATGATACAGGACAATAAAGCATCACTGAACTCTCCCTCACCAAACCTTAATATTTTGTCAGATAAGCACAATTACCCCAAATGAAGAAATGACAACTCCAATGATTTCAGTCTGAGCCAGTAACAAAGCTGATTGTTATTGGGCTTCTTCCCTCAGAATCAAGCAGATCATACTGGTGGGCCAATCTGATAAACTCTGTTTCACAGAGATGGAAAAATTATTCTGATTTGCAGATCTGAAAAGATGTGTCAATCACTGGGTAATGATCCAATGTCTGACATGCATATTTAAACAACACTATCCATATACAAGAGGTAAGACTAATACAAAAATATATACATAAATTATGTACTTATACAATATAGAGAAAAGAACTACCAGATTTTGGAACATTTGTTGTTATCTGTGTAGGATTTCCTATCTACTGAAAGCCTTTAATAGACAGCCTGTGCCTTGGTCAACTGTTTTCTACTTTATTCATTTTTGATTCTTTCTTAAACACATTTAGTTGACTCTTTTGTAGGTTGCAGGATGGACTGCCGAGCCAACTCTCTTTCAGTGTTTCAGGATCCTAGATGTTGCACAGAGGGAATTTTGAAGATGTTTCTGTCAGCTCTTAACAGACTCTCCCATGCAGTTTTTCAGCTACATAGCTTTGTTCTTTGTGTTGTGCATTAAACTTCTATTTTACAGTTCTCTAAAATGCTACTTCAAACAAGTAATGATGGAAAACAGCATCTGCCTCTGGCAACGTGCAGGCTGTACTCTGGCTTTTTAGCTCTCACACACAGAGATTCCTTCAACCTATTTCACTTACGCCCTATTTGACTGTTTCTGATAGCAAGTTTATGTCCATCCTCAGTTTACAGAGCCATAATTCCTTCACAACATTCCAAATGTTTTTCTTTAGCTGCAGTCCCTCCCAGCAACACAGTTCCCCTCCATCTTACTGCTTTACACTATAAACCCTTATGAATTTAATTCAGGCATATGTACTGGTAAAAATATTTAGTATAAACCAGCCTTCTCCATTTCAAACATTCATTTAATAACACCAGTCAATTAATCTGATAAATGCTAAGTACAGGACAATGTGCAGATACCTAATTTTACCCAGAGGGAAACAAAACAATTTCCAAAAAGCCATCACTTATTACAGCTCTCTGTTGATATTTCAGGAACGCATTTGTCCCTTGGATATATTCAGAAAGCATTCTACAAGCCTACAAATGCATCTTTTTAATAACAGCACCACATAATTCTTCCACGCTACACAGAGATGAGAAAGTGCAAATGTTTTATCTATCCCCAAAACAAAGGTAATAAGCCTTTGTCTTTGCTTTTTTGTGTGCATGCTTTAAGCATTTACCTTAATGAGCTTTGTTCCTTTGTACCTCTGGAGAATAGTATTCTGCCCAACAAAACAATTTATTGCCCAAAATGTTACTACTGCTGATAAAATCTTCGCTTCTCCAATTCTTCTGCCTTGACAGCTAATACCCTAATGTTTCATTTACAGCTGAACAAAGCAGCTTATCTCTACTAAAAGGGGAATTAGTCAGTAGTAAGAAATAATTTCAATCATCTGTTCTGCCTCCAAAGTAAAGTGATGACTTGGGCATTCTTGCTTCTATCTGATGACAGGTGTGTTGCAGCTCCTGGAATACAGAACAGGTCTGTCACATAAGCTTTGTAATTCCTACAATGCAGCTACACGGATTAGGGAAGAGTCAGGTCTTGGCTGTCAAAAAAATCTGCCAGCAGCACTGTGCAGCAGTCAGCACTTTCACTGTAGAGTTCGGGCACAGGCTCAGGGAAAAAATCCCTTCTGATCAATAAATAGCCTCATTTTCGATCAGTTCCTTTATGAAATAGTCCAACAAGTATATGTATATGTGAAATTCCTTATTAATAACAGAATGGATTTTGTTGACACATCATGCCTTATGGCCCGTGCCCTGCAAAAACAGCTTTGATTATCACCTTGCTGTGCAACTACCTAATTATTTATATCTCCAGGAATGAAAATCTACTGGGAGTTTTATCTACATATCATACACAGCAAATCAGTTGTGGAGTTCCTCTCTAGAGTAGCAGATATAGAATTGGAAATCTCTCTGGCAAAGGACAAGGACTGATTTTTCCTTGATGTCTGAATGACCTTCTTATCCCAACATCATTTTTTCATGTTGGTACAGAATAAGGTCACCTGAATCCTTTGGGGAAAGCAACATAACATTTGCCCACACTGTATTTTCTCTGTACTAATATTTTCTCTAAGTAATCTTTTAGTATGCACCACGTTTGAAAGAATTACAGAAGTGATTGAACTATAGTGCCATTCTTGAGTTGTCTAACGTTAGGCTCTTCAATTAGACACCACAATTTATGAGAGCATAAGAATTTGTGGCTAATACTTGTGAAATTCAGTGTCAGTTTTGACAGAAAAAAAAAGCTGAATTACGGATTGCAGGTGGCAGTGCTAAAAAAAAAAGGTTGCAGTTTGAGACAAAAGTGTATTAAGTAACAAGATGAAAACCAGGAAATAAACCAAAATCAAAATTTCATAATTGACTGGAATGACTTCCCATACCAATGCTAATTTAAACTGGTACACATGTATTTTCCACATAGTTAGCAATACATAGCACTGATGCTATTCAGACACATATTACACATACATGCTGAACTTGTGCTAACACTGCAAAATTTCCCTAAATGTAAGAAAATGAAGCAGAGAAAATGTGGCAATGATTTGAAGCACCATACAATAAAACAATCACAATAAAACAGTTTTTCCAGGAATACAGTGGCTTCAGTCACTGCCTTGTCAGAAATTCCAGCTAGAGGGTCCACTGGCAAGAGGCTTGTCAGAAGTTGAGTGGACAGCACCACTGACTGCAAAGTTGTACTTTTTTATGCAAAGAAAATTATAATTTATCTATTTGATAGCAGTCCTTCACTTCAGCCTGATATACAAAGGAATGCTCAGAAAATATACATCTGATTTCTTCTCATGCAATAATGTTAAGTTGGTATGAGGAAGATGCACTGTCATTTTGCAATGATGATCCTTCACACAGAACTCTATGTCTTAAAGGAGTTCCAGCGGATTTTAAATTAATTTGTCCAAGGCATTGTGTTCTATCAGCATGTAACATCCAGCTAAGACAACCACCAGCACAGTCCAAACTCATTGTTACTAATTCCATCAGGTTTTCTTTCTTTGTACAGTCTTTCCTTACTGTTCATCCTTTCACAGTTCCACAGCTCTAAATTAAGCCATTCAAGTGGTTGAAATGAGCTGATAGCACAGAACCACACAAAACACCAGGACATTTTCTTAATCTGAAAGGGCCAGAAAAACAGTAAATTCCTGCCTATTCTCCTACCTGTGTGTCAGCCTTTTGCTTGTACACCTACATATGTATCAATACATGCACACATGCAAATAGCTCATCTCACAGTCCTGTGATAAGCATTACAGACATAATAATGAAAACATGGACAGAATACTTCATCTTCATTCGAATCATCGAGGTACACGTTGGCAGTACATTGACTGACTCGGGTGGCAGTTTAAAATGCCTATTTAGCTGATTGCTTAACATGAATAAAGGCTCAAAAAGGCAAGGCAAATGATTATTTAAGAGTGCCAGGAAGGGTTTCAATCTGATAAAATAGGTGGAAGAAAAGTACTTCGACCTAACCTGGAAATTTTCTTTTTGGTTTAATGACAATTCTCAATAAAAATGAAATCTAGAAGAAGGTGTCAAGTAATGCAGCTGGCACAGTTGTACAGACAGGTCTATGTAAGACGACACTGGGAGAGGATCTGGCACGTAACAAACTTCAGGCACCCTGAATACAAAACTCACCAGGCTATGAATAGATATTTACACAATGCTAAGTCCTGGAGTTCTTACTCACTGGAAAGGCTCTAGGGAAGGAATATTCTCAGAATGTTGACTGTCACATAGAACAAAGCTGGATTTTATCCTAATTTACTTCTCCTGGCAGTAGTGACAATGTCTACGTACACAGGACCGTAAGAGCTCTATTTGTTCCCAAGTTGCTGAATTTTTAGTGCAGGTACTGCACTGCCATTAATCTTTTAAAACAGCATCCTTTTAATGATGCATGCAGCAAAAGGGTAAGCACACAGCTGTAAAGCTTGAACTCCACTGAAAAGGCAGCACTGAGGCATCCCTGAGACTTGAACTCTGAAATTGTATCTTGCACAAAGTACAGGTTCTCGAAGAGTAAACTACAAGCAAGATTTTATAAGTGAAAAATTTAATTAAGTAGTTGGTTCTGCAAGCACCAGAACTGTCTTCGCCACAGTGCAGTTCCTAATTTTGCCATTTAGCATAGTTTCAAAACACATCATGTTTTTTCTTTCTCTGCACTTACTAGTAATAATTTTTAAAATATACGAATCTGACAGCATGCACAGAAATACATGGAAACTATCCATTTGCTGCACACTGTGCCAGTTCAATTGTCCATAAATGCTTAAGAAAATGGAAAAGTGGCAAGCACGTGGGTTGCCTGCACTGACTGTGGTCACGTCTGTTATTTTTTTTCTACCTCATCACACATTGCATGAGCTGCATTTCCAATTAACGTTCCCCCAAAATGAGGTAACTCGCTACAGTCGGCACGTCATTTTCCTTTACACTGGTACCAACCATCATGCCTTGGTCACATAAGAAGATGGGCTATTGACATTTATATCAGACCTTACAATCAGCATCACAAAAACAGACTGGCCTGTCCTTGGGGACTCTACAGAGCCAAAGAGACTCTCTGTGGGAGCAACCGAGTGTCCAAACACCATGAATTTCAAAGTAAGAATTTTCTGTGGTTTCCACGCACCAAAGACAAGGTTTAGGAAAAGCTGCACTATCACCAAATATAGTAGCAAAGTACAAATGACTGAATGTGGATGAGAAAACACAGATTTCTTGTTTTTCAGGGACAAATTTAGGTGGTTAATCCTATCAACTGCAGGGATTTTGGCAGCTGAAAATGAGGGAGCATCTGTGGCTTTGACTTTTCTTGGAAAGAAAGCAGAGCTGGAAGGTAACTCCTGAGTCAGTGAGTTGAGTCACCTGCTAGGAAGCCACATGATGTAATTTCTGTTAAGAAAGTGTAGAAATTCCATCTTAAAATTTGGTAGCTCTTTGACCTCCCCTGGCCCATGTTCAAATTGGAATCCTGTTTCAGGAACTCCCTGATGTGACTGTTTAAAGGTTCTTTTACATACCTCTCTCTCTATAAATTATTATGGACAGCACATATTTCTTTAGCTTTGTGCCTTTTAACTTTCAAATGCTGTCCATAGCCCTGTTGTTTATTCCCAAGCAGCAACAGAGAGTAACAATATGCTCTTCTCAGCCCTTTTCTTCGCTTGACTAAACATGCTCAGCTCTTTTCTAACACCATGAGCTCTCCATTCCCCTCATCCTACTGGCCCTTGTCTGCACCTATTCCACTTGGTGTCCATCTGGCATAATCCAACTGCACCATCTGGTGAACCGAAGACATTACATGGACGTGTGAGTCTTGGATGTACCATCAGACTCTGCATTAGTTGTCTGCTGGAGTTTGGGATATATAATTGCTAATATTAGCTTTGTTATGTGGAGATACTATGTTATTAAACAATGACACCCTAGACACCAACTCCCTGAATACAAATAGTGTGGGGTGTCAAGCACAAAAACACCAGGCCAATAGTCTAGACTTGAAATTAGGCTGGGAAGCCTGTTCATGTAAACCCAGCAGCTTTTAAATGTCCACATTGGTTACAGATTTCATTTTTTTCAGCAACCTTTTGAGCATTATACTTTAAGAATTTCGCTAGTAACAAGAAATAAACACAATAAATATCTGTCATTTTACTACCAGGTTCTGTGATTACAGTATGCAAAGGCTGCTTAAATATCTTGAGAATATTATTCTAAGCATTTGCTCATGCCCATATGTTATGTCTGGAGAGCTATTTTCATTCTAAATACCTATCTATTATCATGACCAGCAGTAATTATAGAGAAATTATTTTTTAATGAATACACTGGAGCTTCTTTAGATTGCTTTTTGCCATTTTACAACAATGCATATTAGAGCAATGGTGCCTTTGTTAGGTGGCCACTTTAGGAGGAAACTGACAGGACAACACGGTAGGACAGGAGAAGAACATGACAAAAAGAGAAAGCACGTAATTGGATTAAATCAATCAGGAAGATTTCCTAATACTACACCCCCACCCCAAGACCAACAGCCAGTCATCACAGTGCTAGAAAGTAATGGAGAGAGAGCTTAATATAACGTAGGACTCTTTACTCACTATGGACTATGTTATGTCTGGTCCACCTGGCTGAACACTACGGGAAATGGTGATGTCTCGTGAGTGTGAGCTCATCAAATGTATGAAACTGCTGCTGTGAGTGCTTAGGATTATACTGTCATCATCTTCTTTGCCTAGCAAAAGATAGAATTGGGATATTTAGCACTTGAGGTCAGTTCCTCAAGAGGAATAACTTCAGTTGAGCTGCAATCACTTACAAAAGGGAAAGATCTGGTCTGGAGACCCTATGAAATGTTGTCCCTTGTCAAAATACTGCACTGCTAGAACTGACATGAAGTTCATGGTCTAAAAAGTCTTTCAAAAATTTCAAAATTATTTTCAACACCTTAAGTTTTTGGCACTGCCATAAAATATTTACAATACCTGTAAATCTTTTGACCAATGAGATATTTATCATTAAACATAGCTAATATATGAGCAACATGATGCAGAAATACATCTCATCTACCAATATGAAACCACATCAAATTTCAAGCACATTTAGCTCACTGCATTATTCAGGAAGGGCATGTACGAGTCTGTTTAACTGGTGTTCCTTATAGGCCAATTAATGTAAGTACTATAAACATGCAAGCTACTCTAAACTGGAAAGTCATTGTTAAATAAGATGTGCCTGAAAGGAAAAAAAATAAAATAAGTGAAAACCCTATTTTATTTCCAAAATAACTTTTTATTTATAGGCATGTTTTATAGGTTGGCAATCAGTAATTAACCCAAACAGAAATAAAAGGAGCACTGTTGAGCAAGCTTAGTGTAAATAACTCTGTAACTATAAAATATGCGTATTTTACACTTCATTAAGACACAGGTATTTCTTAATGTAAAAATTATACAGATGAATGCTGTACAAATAGACAAATATATATATATGTACAAAATACTTCAAGAAATTTTAACACTAAAATTTGAAGAAAAATTCCCAGATAAATTTGCCATCTCCAGACACTATGCAGTCTTATAGATTACTTATCAAACATGCATAACTACAAAAAATATATAAGTAATTACATGTATGTGTCAAGTAAATTACACAGCTGACTGCCAAGCTAGGCAAGTGTCCTGGAGCTACATACACAGTTCATATTTTACTCATACTATGAGAGGTACAGCCAATTTTATCAGGCATTACCATAGCTAGCAACTGATGTTTGGAGTTTATTTTACTGATACTGATAACTAACGTGGTTCCACAATGCAAAAAGTACTGAGAAAAAGAAATAAATAGTAAGTAAAGATATGCAGGACACAAATACCAATATGTCATGGTAGAAAGCCCCCTTCCCTCTGCTTACATGTAGTGTTGATAACACAGGTTCCCTTCCCTGAGAGCCACCTCAGCAAAACAAGGTGCTCCCAATCCCCCAAAACTGAGACCACTGACCTTCATGAAAATGTCATTTTTAATGATCTACCGAGCACTTGCCACCTCCAGGTCTATTTCTGTGCTTTCCCCTCCAACCTCTACAGCCCTGTTAGTAGCCAGTTCTCTGCACCTTCCCTTCTGCTCCAATCTCAACAGAAGGAACTTCAGGTCTCCCTCTCACAGCCTTGCCTGGCAGTTTGCACGAGCAGGACAGCGAACCATAGTGACATCCGGAACACCTGGTAGGCGCCCAAAACCAGGGGACAATGTCATGGGCATTCCCTAAAGATGCACAACCTCACAGAATCATCTGAGAACGGTTGGGGTTGCAGGGGGCACCTCCCACCAGCCCAGGTTGCTCCAAGCCCCATCCAAGCTGGCCTTGGACACTTCCAGGGATGGGGCAGCCGCAGCTTTTCTGGGCAACCTGTGCCACTGTCTCAGCATCCTCACAGTGAAGAATTTCTTTCTAAAATCTAATTTAACCCTGCCCTCTGATGGTTTAAAGCCATTCCCTTGTCCTGTCATTACACCCCACCTGAGTGGGAGATCCCAGGTTGTTTCATACCCAGCTCTTACTGTTGACCAGACCAGAAGGCTCACACAAAGATCCACTTTGGATTCCAGTTTTTCCATCTCTGGGTTCTCCTGCCACAGCAGAAGATTGCTCTTCCACACCAGTCACCAGGGTCTCTGCATAAAGAGCAGCGTTACTGCATCGAGGTCATCGACTGTGCATCAGCACCACCAACACGCAATCACTATCGATGGAGCTCAAATGGAAGAGGCTTGTTGAAGGTGAAAAACTCTATAACCTACAACTTTTCCCTTATTGAGCACCTTTGTCACTGCAAGGAATTAGTATTTTAAGAAACTACATAAAAATGTCCCACACATTTGTATTGGCTTACTGTCTTTGGACTACTTATAATCTTCTATTAACTACTGAAATATAGATATTCTTCAAAAGAATAGTCAGTCCTTTACTCTGCTTTTTACAAGTGAATGGTTCATACGGCACTTGGAATCAAGTGATTAAGAACTGTTATTCAAAGCAGTTATCTCTCTTCAAAATTTGGCTTGACATTCTCCCAAATGTTAAGGAGACAGATGTATTAGGGAAAGATAAAACAGATCATATCATGGACTCAAATTCCATTTTTTTTCCTCATAACTTCTGACATTCAGAAATCAATTTGCAATATATTTAACATCATAAATATGACCAGATTACATCATTATGTTATGTGTTAATCACGTCTGAAAGTCGCAGGTAACATCTCTGCAAATCAGATGAATAAAAAAAAGGGAAATTTCACAATCCACACACTGATTTACTATTTCTGCCTATGTCAGAAAGGGAAGAGCACATGACAGAAATGAAATTATCATGGTTTGCCTGTAATGCATTAGGGACAAATACTTGAAAACTGACCCAAAAACCAGTGTATGTTCGTACAGTGAGTACATGAATGAAAGGTTTTGATTATTGATGAGCAAATTATGAAAGCAATTCTCGCTGCTGCATTCAAGAAGCAACTGAGGTGCAAAGAAGGGTAAAGTGTCATTGAAAGCATGTATTGATGCTTGCTTGGTACCTGGAAGATGAATTACAGTTCTGTTAATTCCTCCTGGCAGATCGGACTTGGCAAGCACAACACTGAGATGGCTCTGGCGCCGTGCTGAGCTGAGGGACCAGAACCCACAGCACTGGGGAGGAAACAATTTACACATGGGCTGCCAGTTGTCTGGCTGCCTCTCCTCCTCCAAGAAATCACGCAGAATCCCCAGCTAGAACCAACCAGAATGAATTCCCTTGCTGAGTGGATTTCCTAAAATCCTCACAATTCATCTGGTGTCAGCCCTGTGGTAAGATCCTAACAGGGACAGAGTTTCAAGCAGAGATCATACTATAAAAACTGGCATTAAAATCAGCACACCATTACCTCTGTGATGTGTCTTTTATCAAAACATCAACACAATTATGACTCCTCTGTACAGCTCACATACTGTATATTCATACTGATAAATTATTTATTGTCTGTATTGTCCTTATAAATTTGGAAAGCTCTGCAGCAGGTACCTTAAGTACAAGGCCTAAACTAAACTTCAGAGATTTGGGAGGCTTAGAGCTTCTTGATTTAATTGCATTACATGTCTATAAGGAGAAAGCAATTTAGGCTGAAGTGGTACTTATGTATTATTCCTTTATGGCTTCTCAGCAACGCTGCTGTTAAATTGTTAGCATTCCACATAGTCCGGTTTCGTAATTTAAGCAGAAAATACGAGGTAGATATTTTCATTATGTAGCTTAAGAAACGTCCAGTAAGCTCATTGAATGGACCAGCCATTGTGTCATGAGGTTAAACTGTAGGTAACAGCATAACTCTCTCACATTATGTTATCTCTATGCAGGAGAACTGTCACTATTTAATCTAAGTTAACAAGAATGCCAAGCACTTACATTTAATTAAACCTATACATCATTCTAGAAAATTAGTAATAATTAAGAAGAATTACCATTGTAAATAAGGCAAATAATATTATTTTGACTGAAATTTGAAGTCTGAATTCAAAAACCCCAAATAAACTCCTGAGAATGCAAATACGCCATTATGCAAACTGTTTTCTTTAAGTACGATATAATTTATGTAATGAAATAAATCTAGGCTGTTAAAATATTTAGCAGAACTGAGAATAATGAGTAGAGATAGGATTAGTTTAATTAGTTTACTGAAATGGAGTTCTTATAGTGGCTAAGTGTGATGTATTAGCTTTTGTCACTTGGAATAAAAAAAGAGGTAATTAGTTCTCATTCAAATATATTGTTTTCTTTGAAGAAGGAATTGTAATATTTTAGCCTGCATAATAGAAAATAATACATGGAGCATAAAACTTATCATCTTCATCCAAGAGTACATCTATGATAAATCAGAAGAAAATAGGAGATACTTCAGCATTCAGGAATGGAATCTTGAACAGATTTAACTTACACTGGTGCAACTCCACAGATTGAAATGAAATGACAACTCCTCAGGCTGCCCAAGTCCAGTCATCACTTATCCCTGCCTAATTTAAGAGTTTGTAACAAATTTTGTCTCTCTATTCAGCAACTACTTCATTACTCAGAAAATCCTGCACAGTGGCACTAAATCAAGGTTTTTATCAGATTGATTCAAAGGGAACAAGAGAAGCGCCGTTCTCAGTAATATTTACTATTGAATCATAAACAAATCCATTGAAGGTCAGAACTGAATTTTATCTCTGTAAAAATAAGAAAAATAACACCAAGCATCCTTTTATAGAGTAAGTACCATTTCACAGCCAGAAAACTACTTAATGGCAATTGTACAGTTCTGAAGAGAGCTGTATGGAACATCTTCAACAAGGAATACAAAGAAAATGGTCTCTCCATCTCTTCCAAGAAAATCTGAATTTCATCTGTTAACAATGGGGTATTATTGCAATCAAGCAACGTGAACGTTGCTTAAACTACAGTCTAAAGGCCCAAGAGATAAACCCTCCAACAACTGAACATGCACATGAAAAAAGAAAGAAACGGAGGTAACACCACAATGGGAACAGCAGGAATACAGAGAAGTGAAAGGCTTACAAAGCAATTGATTTCTCTTTCAGTTAATAAAGAAATTATGAATGGGCCAAATTAAATTTCACTTTAAATAAACACTCAGGAAGGGGACACCCTCTGCTGTAGCATACTGAAAAGCCTCAGGCATTAGTGGAATAACACAGGCCATCTATCACTGGATTTTCCTTTTTTTGGAACAGTATTGTTGCATAGGCAAGAGCTATTTAGTATCCTAGATTACAGAGTTTGGGTGACTTCACACGTAAGCTTAAAAGAGCTCCAAAATTGAAATACAGCGAGTCAATCACCAAAAAAATGAGCTCTCCCTTTTTTTTAGGCCTCCCAGACATACAGACTTACACACAGCACTTCAGCCAGAAGTTCCCCATAATTATGAGAATAGAAGAAATGCAGCTTGTACTTGGGTTCAGATGCAGTATTTCTGTTGCTTGTTTGGCCTGAACAGTAACACAGACGGCTGAGCTCCGCAGGGCAGAAGAAACACCAAAGTCATACAGGGCCTTCCCTCTCCATATATTTGTTGATGTTTCCTCCTCCTGGCTCACTGACCTCCCACATCCACCTCCCAGGTGATTTTGGAAACCAAACCCCCTCCTTCAGAAGAGCCCAACTTGAGCTTTTTTTAAAGGGTCATGATATTCTCACGTTGAGTGAGTCGTCATATTCCTGTTAAGGAAGAATTGTGATTTATGCATCTTAGAAAGCTGTCACTGTATTACACCAATTGGCAAGTTGAAATATAGAAAAACTCCTCACGCACTGTTGCTGCTGATGTTACTGAATCTGCAAACACACTCCTGCTGCACAGCTCACACAGGGTCCGGACAGGGATAATCCAAGTATTACATTCATCTCCTACTGTCAGATTGTAAGAAAGCTGCATTACAGCAGTATTTGGAATTCTAAAAATCAGTATATTCCTCATTGATATCATAATGAAGACAGAAGGGGAGCTATACAATTTGATTTGCATCTTTTAATTGTAAAGTCCGTACAATAAATTCGAAAGAAATTAACTTGGTGCATGATCTAATAAAGATAATCAAATCAGAGATGATTTAATAAAACTAAAGCACACACTTTGGTACCCAAGAGACTGATACATAATTCATAAAGTTGCCACATTCGGTCATTAGGTCAAATATATTAACTAAGTAGTAAGCTATTCTGAGAACTGGCGATGAAACTGGAAGATTCTTAAACATGAGCAGAGGAAAAGCTTTTTGATTCATTTCGAAGTATTACAACTGACTTGTTACTATATGGTTTGTGTGACACCACACACCAGGCAGGAGACTGACGTGACGTTTTGGGGTTTGTGCACACCCTTTCCCAAAGGCACTCGTTCACCTCACATCACTCCTCCCTGTTCCAAAGGGAAATACAGCGGGCTCTGGCTAGTCACAGTAAAAACGCTGCAATCCCAAGTACACAGGATGATGCAATCCCCTTTACTGTCCCCGTTGGGGAGGCTGTGATCCAATGCTGGCCCACATATCACAATTCCAGAGACAACACTAATCCCCGGGTGCTGCCAGGAGCACCAACCCAACAAAGCTTTCCATGCTGTCCATGGGAGAGACATGGAGAGAAGAAAATGGAAAGAAAAAAAAAAAAAAAAAGAGTCCCCTTTTCCTCAAGGAGGTTCACAGGGAAAAGGATGTACTGCAGAGTACCCAGTGCTCCCAACACAATGACACAGAGGTGGCCAGAAAAAAAATGACCTACTGAGAAGCTCATTTTCTGTCTGTTAAAAGGCTGAAAAATAAGCCTTGCTTGGAGTCCCTGCAAAGCAAACACAGTCCTACAGTCCCCAGTGCTGCTCCACTCCCCTCCCTGAGTACTGACCACCACCTAAGGAGCAGAATTCCATCAATCCTTTAGGGCTCCAACAGTCCAGAGACATTCTCACATCTCTGTCCTCAGAACCCCACTGGGTTTATGCACTTTATGATGGCAAAACCAGCTGAACTTCTGTGTTGTTCCAGAATGGAAAGCGAGGCTAAGATTCCTCCCATAGCAAGAGTTAGGAAAGGAACAAGAAAGTTGGAAAGACACAATGAATCTTCGCAAAAAATAAAGAGGCTCAACTGACTAAAAGAGTCATCTGAAAGTTACAAGGTCCCTTTCAACGCTTTTTTAATGTAAAGAAAAAAAACCAGATTTTGAGGGGGAAACTTCTTACCAGCTTAGCAGGTTCTACCTGCACTCTCGTGCTAGAGAACATGTTCTCTCTCCCAGGAATAATACATCCTGCTTCTTAAACCAGATCACCTACAGAATCCATATCAGGCATCTTGTCAACACAAACATTTGGTCTGTGTAAAAAGAACAACTCGTAGTCCTCAGGAAATCAACCCAAGTTTGGGACTCAGAGGCACCAAGAGGGTGGGATCACTTTGAGGGAAATATATCAGTGAATTACAGAACCCCAACAAGTTCCTGCACTACCAACAGCCTTTTGGCTTAGTGAAAAATCCAGCATTATCCCATATAATACAGTTTTATAACGACAAGGGATGTGATGATGGCAAAACTCAGCTGGGGGAACCTGCTCCTGCAATCAAAGAGCAGTTCTCAACTCTACCTAAGCGAGATACAATTTTTTTCCCCAGTTTTTGTTTTGTTTTTCAGTTTGGTGGAGGAAGGGTGGGCGTGTCTCCAGCCACATATGGTGGCAGTAAATCCCAGGCAAAACACTTCCTGGGCTGGCAGAGCCACGTGATGTTCCTGCACAGGCTCTGTTCGATGCAGTGGAAACAGCAGATTCAGTGTTAGACACACTTATGGCACCTCAAGTAGTGACAATGATGTCCTTTATGGCTTGAAAACCCAAACTGGTACACTCTGATCACAAGATGCTGATTCTATGAACACACAGCAAAGTAGATGCTGACACAACACTAACAAAACATTAAGTTCCTTAATTTAGTCAAGTCCTAACAGAAATTCCATATAACAAAAATACACTTTTCCAGTTACATTTATTTATATCTATTTTACTGTAAAAAAAAATTAATATAATCACAAACTTCAATGTGTGTACTCTTTGTCTATAAATCTGCACACAATGCAGACACCAACAAACATGTATTAATCATAGTTTCATTATATCATTTCCAGCACTCCACTGATAAAAAAAAAGGTTAAGATATAATACAGTGTGGCTCCTGGAACAAACCACATCGACTCTAAAAGCCTTACTAGAGGCTTGATGATTCCAGCAGCCCCTTCTGGACTTCTGGTCTATGTGTTTTATGGAAAAAACAAAAGTTGAGTTACACTGAAATCGCATCTCTTATCTGGAACTTATTCTGTATTCATACCCTTTCTTTTAAGTTTATGAAAGGAGCTGATAGAGCTCTTTTTATAACTGTTAAAACAGAATTGCTCAAAGAATCCAATTTTCCGTGAACGAACTGTACAATGAAATTCAGCGTAACGTAAGATGTGGCATAGTATCACCACAGCTCTTAAATAAATAACCAGAATACTTAAATATTATTTTTTTTATCTCCTCTCAACTGCATTAAGATACACAAAAGCTGAGATACACCAAGTGATAGAGGAATGGACTCGAGAAAACCAGCAATTCTCTTGGTAATGCAACTTGCATATAGAAGAGGAAGTAATACAATTACTTTAAAAGCTTTTCTTCAGGCACAGTTCATGCTTTCCACTGTCGAGTCATCAATCACACGACTCCACTCCTGTTTACCCACAGCTTCCAAGTCAATACATCCAAGAATGGCTCAGACTCCCAGCCATAAGCATGAGACCAAGGGGAAAAAAAACCCCTAGTATGTGTGTGCTCCTTCAGAAAGAAACCCAGCAGCTAATACAGCAAGATTTTAATCAAATTTTTCTTATTTCTTTGTTGCTGTTGGTTGTCAGCATATTGACACCTAAAAGCTCTAGAAGTGCTTGCTGAGGTATTTACACCTCTTTAGTCACGGGCAAGTCTCATAATGCAGCCCCGCTTTCAGATACTACTTTAAACTACTTTTACTTAGAAAAGCAACATGATACAAATGACTGATTTTCAAATAAAGCAATAATCCTCGGAATGACTAAATTATTAAAGCAGTTGTTACCAAACCTTTAATGTCTGTGATAACCAGGGACATACTTAAAATGCAACCATGCCTGGCTGCTCTACTCAACTTGGCTGACTCACAATTTGTTCAAAGCACAAACACACACTCCTTATATGCTATTAAACTGGTCCACATTACATGTTCTTTCCTTAAAGAAACTTGCTCTAATCATTAAAACAAGAAAAAGGAAAATAAACTTGAACTGAGGCTCAGTTAAGATATGTTAGTGTTCCATCAGGTCAAGAAACCAGCGGTCAATATACGGAATTTCAGCCCTCTGAGAAATAATAAAAAGGACATCTGTGTAATTCCCATGTTAAAAAAACCCCAAAACAACAACAACAAAAAAACCCAAAACACAAACCCAAAACAAAAAAAACCCCAGAAACTGCTTAAAAATAAAATAAAATAAATCCCAACCAACGCTCCCCCCTAAAAAACACACAAAAACAGTTTCATGCACTATATTTAGTTTTTAGACAACCTTGGGAAAAACCTAGTTTTTAAAATGGATGCTATTTATCCTGATTTAAATAACCTCCTTGTCTAAATTGACTGAACTCAACCAGAGTAAGTGAAAAAGAAACAAAAAGAGAACTAGTGCACTGTTCTGCTGAGCCACAGAGGCTTCTTTGGCACTGCCAGTGTCTTCAGAGCCAAGCTACGGGACCCAGCAGTGGTTGATCCGAGGGCCATCCCAGACTCTTCTACAATAGAATGTTGCTTTTCTGGGGCAGCACGAGCCAAGAAGAACTGGAGCAGGGACGTGCAGTCACACCACACGTGGGCCAGGGGGCTCGCACCTTCCCAGGAGGCTGCCGAGAACGTCCCCTGCCCTCGACGCGCGCCCCCGGCTCCCCGCCCGTGCCATCTGCCCGCGCTGGCACAGGGGCCACCCTCGCCCTGCTGCCACCCTCTCCAGTGATACCGGGGGGAAATGGGAGCAAAATCCACCCACAGGTACACAGACAACAATACGTCCAAAATCACTCCTCAGAGAGTAAACGTACCACACTTGCAAGATACTTGTCTCACAGGAATCAAGTGTTTCAAGTTCCATGAAAAAAAAACCACAAAAAACCAAAAAAAACCCCAGAACCAGAACCCCAAATAAAACAGCAACGTGGATGTAGCAAATAAATGAAAACTAGTTTGCAAAGACATCTACAAGCTGGTTTTAGTATGTGTCTCTTTTTTCAAAACCTGGAACTGTTATTTGTGATTTCAGACTACAAAAGCAGACAAGCTGAAGACCAAGATGATTCCAGAAGGGGCAGAGCTGTATGTTCCTCCCTTTGCCTGTAGGGCTGCACTTGCCAGGAAACCCCAAGTGAGGATCGGTGTCACTTTGGAGTCAGTGGTAGTGGTGGATTTCTGCCTAGGATACAAAACCACCTCTTCTCAACAGTCCCTGTAAGTTCAGTTCAGTAGAACTGCTGCAAATTTGGTTTCATTTCACAAAGCCTTGCCAGTCGTTCCTGCAGAATGAGCCGGATTGGGAATTGAAAAGCACCACGTGTCCTGTATTTGTACCCTTCTGGAGCTCAGACGAGCACGCCCTGGAGAGCTGTCACTGGGGAGAGCCCGTCCTTTTGGGCATGGGCTTTCCTGGAAAGCTGCGTGGGCTGACAATCTGCAAATCTGAGCATGGATGCAAAGCCTAGAAACCAGCAAGCAGTTTCCTACTAGAAACTGCTTAAAAATAAAATAAAATAAATCCCGGAGAGCTGCACGTTCTGGGTGACTCCCGCAGAAGAAATGTTCGCAGCGACCGGGGCGTTCTGTAGAAGTAAAACTGTTTGCTGTTTTGGGGCAGGCTTTATTTAGGAGAGGGTTTGGCTCAGCATATTTATGGCTATGCATATGTGAAACTATATCAAGGAGAATTTAAGAAAACCCACTGTAAATATATACTTGGCAGAAAAAAAAAGTCAACATATAAAGAGACTGGAAAGAGACAGTGATTTTCCTTTAGTTCAATCGTACAATGGGCAAATCTCACATTTTACCAGGTCTCTTTGGAGATTTAGAAGTGCTGTTAAAACCTCACATGAAAGGTCAGACCACATAAATGCCACAAATCACCACCTCTGGCAATTATTTTATCTATATCTTTAAGAAAGACAAAAAGCAACACTATTGTAAAGGTAAAGAGCTTTTAACTCCTACACAGTTATCTTGCACACATACCTAAGAACGCAGAACAACGGAATAAAGACACATTTTTGGTTTTCAAAATTTTAGGAAGCCTGCAACTGTAATTCAGCAGGATATTATCTGCCAGCATACCTGTTGCATGTTTGCCATATACTCAAAGAATGTGCATTCCCATGTCTCTAGACCAGCATTTTGTCTAAACTTACTAATATCCAAGTCCATATTGAACTTGAAAATTCAAAATTTCTGAAGCTTCAGGCAAAAAAGAAATCTTAAGTAATCATAATTTCATTACTCCAGAAACAAGCTTAAATCTTGGAAGAAATAGATACATCTCATGAAGTCTCTGATATTCCTCAAATTAAATGTCACATACTACAACCAGCACCCATCCAGCATCAGGTACGGCTTTATTTCCAAGTGTAAAAGTAAAAAGTTTCATGCAAGTTCAGCATAAAAATCCATTTCATATTTTGCTTTCTCACTTTAATAACTGGCCTTCCTTTTGCCCCAGCTACTCACAAATGTCAAATAACAAAATAACAGCCACAATAATAGCCCCAAACCCAATAAAGACTAAAGTAGCCTTTCTTGCCTGTCAGAGGACCCCATTTTCTATTCGGAGCAGGCGAGCTGAAAGCTCTGCTCCTCTGTCATTCCGTGACAGTTATAGACTAGCTCTGCACCTTATTAAAGATTAAGGCTTGCCCAGGCATTCTCTTTGGGCCATCTCTTGTCTGCAGCCCAGCATTTATTACAGGGGAGCTGCAGATCAGCACCGCACACCCTGCCTGGAGACTAGGCTGGATAACCCAACATGGCACCAGGCAGCACAGAAAGCACTCGGGGTGGGGGTGAAAAAAACCACAGTAATTCACTTAATTGAGTCATGCTAGATAACCTTATCCTTTGGGCTACATATACAAGTGGTTTCTCTCATTTAGGTTATTTTTTTGTAGATTCTAACAAAATAGACTAAAACCAGTATGAGGACAGCTTTGTGTGATGAGAAAGAGATTGTTTCTTTGTTTGTTAGAAAAAAATAAAATATGAACACAATTATGGCAGACTTATATAAGGCTCTATTTGCTACCTGGTTTTGGTTTGATACAAGTGTCTTACAACAAAAATTCAGCAAGCTGAGCTACTGCATAAGAAGTACCACCTGTTGGGGGATTTCCCTAGAATGCCACCTCCCAGACTAAAGCAAAGAATCACCAGCGTTTCTTAGAGGTCATAACAAACAATCACCACCCAATTCTTACCCAAAAGCATTAGAAAAGCTACAGGAATCCATGGAACATTGAACGCTGCTGTCAGGACCGCAGCTTGAGAAACCATTTTCTAAGCTCAGCATTTTCAGAAGCACCGCCAGCTAGTTCTCAGCTGTCATCTTAAAAACATTCCTTGAATATCTTCATACATTTCCAGGCTTCCATTTTAATTCATCTAACTTTAGAATATGTGCTAAAAAGCAATTGCAAATGGTCAGCTGAGACAAACTGTAAATAAACACAGAATTGTTTCATTACAGAGAGCTAAAAATAGCAAAAATAACTTTATTAATGGATTATATGATGGCTTCGCATTAAAAAAAAATTGATGACAAATAGAAAATGTAATTTCCTTGCACTTGAAGTGGTAATTATTAAGTAGTAGTATATTCCATATCTTGCAGCAAAGTTTTACATAAACAAATCAAAAGTTACAAAGGATATTGAAAAGGTTTAGCTTGTCTTTAATGGATGCTACACCAGTAAATGCATGATGATCAGAAACTTATTAAAATGTTGAAAATGAAGACGGGGAGTTCTGTTTGCTTAATACGAACTTTTTTTAATACTGATAATTTATGTCAAAGTCTTATCTCTTCAGCCTTTATACTGAGGGCTCTGCTCACTCAAGAGCTCGACCAGCCGAATTTCCCTGGACTAAAGAGCCCATCAATAGCTTACAAAGAATTGGACAGATTAATGTCAATTTTAACAAGGGAAACGTAACAGCCCAGTCCCAAACGCCGAGGAGCTGGAAGGAGCCCCAGGGACACACACAGCTATCGACAGTGGTACCCCTGGGGGCACAGCCAGCTCAGGCAGGTGTGGGGGCACAGGCTCTGACCCAACCACAATGCCAACCTTCCGAAGAGGAGGATGCACCAGGGGCTCTGGATTTTTAACAAGAGCCAGGGCTCAGGACCAGCAAAGCCCTGAGAACTCCGTGGCCCTCCAGATCCACCCACTGGGAGCACCGAAGGGTACTGGGCTAAGTGTCATAATACAGGGTTTGTCATGGTGGAGAAGGATCCAAGAAGTTATGGGTCCCACTCCTAAACTGGACATGACATTGTGAACATGGTCAGATAGTAATTACAACTCTGAGATTCCACCTGCTTAATTATTTACTGCTCGTCACGATAAACATGCTGAAATGTTACATCCAAGGAAGTCGGGAAGTTCATTTTTTATGGGCTATATGCCAAGAGAGATTCAAGAGCCTGCCTTCCCAATGCATAACTCTCCATTACACTTTTCTGCGGAGAAGGAGATCGATGGAGGCCTTTCCCAGCCCACAGGGTGGTGGAGGCTTCCAGTAAAGCATTTCACAACGCAGCATTCAGGCCACTTAAAAGCTACACTGTATAAACAACTTGGTGACTGTGGAGCCCCGGAGTGGGATGGAACCAAGTTAAACAGAGGAAGGAAAGCAAACGAGAGGAGAAGAATATTGCACAGATCTAAAACAATTATTTGCTATTGATGTAGAAATATCATTATTCTCAGTACAAGTCAAAATGCATTAGCATTCCATCTGCCAATGCTGCAGCAACCATTTTTCTCCATTTCTGTTTGACCTCAAGCCTTTTATGCATAAATGTCAGGGCTCCTTACAATTAATCATGTCTACCACAGACTAATTGTGGAAAACAGTCGTGCAATTAACACAAATTTGCTTCACGTATTCATGAACGTACAAAAAGCATTCATTGACACAAGTGTTACCTAACCATAAAAAGTGACAATTCTTTTCTCTTCTTTTCTCAAGCAGCCTCTGCATTAGGAAGCTGAACACACCACCAAGGGGGATGGCAAGACGGGAAAATATTCCACCAATTCTTAAAATTCGGTGTGACAAATGCATACTGGGAGAAAACAAGGAAAATATCAGATATGAAAGCTATTCCTCTTTTAATCGTAAGAGTAGGGTAATCCAGTGAATATAAAAACATTAAAAAGAATTTTGTGTAATAAAAAATGGCAATTCATAATTTTACCTAAATCACATTATATTTATTATTTCTAAACCTGATTTAAAGAAACAGAAAAGTCTTTACACATGAAGAAACAATTAACATTACATTTGTTGTTTTGATTCATTCTCAATACTATGCCTGGTCCTGTGTTCGTATCTCACCAAGGAACTAACGGCCAAAGTCGTCTTAAGCAGAGAAAGCTGTTTCTAAAGCCTGACCTAAACACAGCAGATGCAGATGACATTTTTTTTTTTTATTTTTTTAATACATGCTTTACATTAAAGAATTTCTTGGACAGTTGTGCTATTTCTAATCAGGCCCCATGGCAAATATTCGCCAACCCTCACAGGAATAAACTATTCGCACTTCAAACAATTGTTACAGTTTGAATCCAATTGACTCTAGACAAAAGTACTGAGATAATCAGCATATTAAAGCCAACACTATAACCATATGTTAATTATGTAAATGATTCATTTTAATCAGCTAGAACCATGTAAAGAGTTACAAGGAATGCAAATGTAGGGAGTTATTAAAAATCTCATTATTATTCATCTTGGTTCCATGCGTGAATGTATCCATCCAAACAGATGAATTAATAGTTAGATGAAAGATGAAAGAGCTGGAGGGGAAGTCTGTGGGAAACCATCTGTCTTGCTTTGTATCCCTCCCAGGCTTCGCCTGCACCGCCAGAGCCACGCGGAGAACAGCCCCAGAGAAGAGGCAGGGCCTGTCTGCACTGCACCTCAACCAGCAGGCAATGCTTCTCCAAAGGAATGGAAACGCCCCAGCTCAGTCCCGCACATGGAAATGGAAACCAGCACAAGAAGCTCAGGTGAACTGCTACAGCAACGAGGTTCTGTGCTCACCACAAATACACGGCAAATAGCCATTGATGCACGACGTGGGCAGCGTTTTCAAGACTTATCTGAAGAGAGCCCTCTTCCAACTCTCAATTAGATGGTAAAAGACATTGAAGAGCTGCTGTGGTTGGACCTGTATTAGGAACTAAACTGGTTCTTTTCCCTTGAGCAGAAACCCTGCATGGGGGAAACACAACAATCCTTTTAGTCTGTACTTTGTCTAGTTCTACCAACGCACATGGAGGAATTGCAATGAACAAAGTCTTATTCCTGTAAGGATTATTTTTCATTTTCCCCATTCTCCCAGTTTCCCATGGGAAGGAAATGAATTCTACACAACAGTCATTTGCAGGAGGAAAAGCAAAGCCCAAATGCCATGTTTGTTCCTGACTGTGCCATGATGTGTACCGGGGAAGCAAATTAGGATTATCTAGAGAAGTGGTGTTCAAAGCCAAAGAAGGAATAGAAGGCTGGGCATCGCTAACCCCGGTAAGCATACATTAGGGCAAATCCACTCTGTAATTCTTCTTACATTTTCAATGGCATTTTATTTAAAATAAAAAGCACAATTAATTTTTAAAATCCTTGGTTAAAGCCAGCTCCTACGCTACTCTGCAGACAAAATCCAACCCCCCTAAACAAAACACATGAAAAAACACAATTCAAGTGTTTAGTTCATTACAACTCCAAAAAAATACGTGCTTTCCCAATAAATTATTTTCATTCCATTAGAAAGAGTTAACAGAAATAATTTGAGAAATATGTTTGTCAGTTTTCAGAAGGCTGATAAAGCTTTGTTCTTCATACTCTAATTCTTTCATGTTTTCCTGCCTGATGTCTCCTAATGCAGTTTCACTGGAATCATTCTATTTTTGATCTTTAATCCTTTTATATGTTTTTTCTTTGCTTACTCTTGCATGCCTTTGTAGTTTATGTAATTGGGTCTTTGCACCATTTTAGCAGGGTTTAGCACTGTGCAGCTTGTCAAATTTAAGCAGAAGTGAGAATAATCTATCACTGCTATAATAAATAAGCGAGTAAATTCACATATTACCGACCTCAAGTGAATGTATGCCACAAAAAAAAAAAAAGGAAAGTAAACTGCAATTCCTCTCATTCTGCAAAGGCTGCTGAAGCTTTCATAAATTTTGTATTCTAGAAACAAATGCAACTACATAGAAAGTACTTCAGATCCCTAAAAGTTTATTAAACATGTCTGCACGTGCAGCGAAACAAGACTTCATTAATTTCTTCTTGAAGTGCTTGTGTAAATTTAGCTTAAAGAAAAGTGTCTGACAGCTTTGCAACTATTGACTGGTATTATTCAGCAAAGCTTTGCTGAGTACAGAGCGTGATTTAAGCACATCCTGGTGATATTAAACAGAGCCAGGGGAAAAAAAAAGAGAATATCAACATCAACTGAAGAGAATTTTGGCAATGCTAAGATTTATGCACCCACCAAATTTTTATGGTGTTAAAAACATTATAAATTCTACCGTACTGAGAAATTTCATTATAATCTTCAAAAATTTAGTATCTTTACAAGCAGACATTGACATTTCACAGAAATATTCATACAAAATAGCTGATAATCTGGACACCACAGTCTTAAAAAAACCTATGCTCCATTCCAGCTATCCAGAGAATTCAAAATACACCCGTCCTTTGTACAAGTCTCCCAAAGAACACCACCACTGTGCTTTAGTTTTATAATAAATGTAACTGTTTTATAATAAATGCAACTCAAAATCTGTCCCTGAAAGAATGAAATCAAGTGTGATAAGTTTCATGAAATGAATATACACGATCCACTTTAGGCTACAAGAGAAACAGATCTCTCCTCACATGCTCCGGACAGAAATCTCTCGTATCATTAAATACACATGCATCCTTACACATATGCATGAGATTAAAATATATTAAGCAAACTAAAAGGAGTTTAAACTCATGATTTTGTCCACGTTACAAGGATCACTTCCTATTTCTGCGAGCAACGACGCATAAACCGGAGCAGAGGGGACAATGGCAAACCACAGTGTGAAAAAGGAACACCAGAACAATTACATTGGTAGAACCACAGAACAGTTTGGGTCGGAAGGGACCCTAAAGCTCACCTCATTCCCACAGTCCCGCCAAGGGCAGGGACACCACTCCTTGAATCAGAGTCCACTCCAACCTGGACTTGAACACTTTCAGGGATGAGGAGTCCACAGTGTCTCTGGGTGACTGGTGCCAGTGCCTCACCATCCCTGGAGTAAATAATTATATCATCTAAACCTCCCCTTTAGCTAAACCTTTAGCTTCAGGCCATTAATATGATAATATGGTGGGTTTAGTTCATTATCATCTTGTTCAGCATTACAAACCTGAGGCAGAAGAACTCACAGCCTTACTGTTGGAGTCCTCTCTGTACTTCCATGAAATAAATGGAAAATTATATATAAACCTTATAAATGTTTCTTTAGAAGATTATCTAGGATCTTTACTTTGTGTCTGGGAGCAAGTCTTCCATCTTTACACATTCCTTACCACACGTGACCCTCTACAAGCTCTCCCCAGTGATGGTCACTAAGAGAGGACAAAGCCCTCATTCTTCTCTGAAATGACACAGCAAATTCCACAAGGACGAGACCTGGCAATGGTCATCTGGAGGCCTCCAAGAAGGGCTGTGAGGTCCCACCACACTTCCAGCCCTCACCGACCCTGAGTTTCTAACAGGTTTATTTCTGCTGTGCACACCTCAACACATCCACACTCCTGTGAATAACTAAGGAAAAAAAAGCAAGGGCCTTTTTCCAGGGCAAGAAGATTCCTTAAAGCAGAAATGTGGCACAGATGGGGTTTTTTTTAAGACATTTTATACAAAACAATACAAATGAAAACTGGCAAATGAATCCCACTTTGCTAAGGCTCATTTATTGCACTTTATTCTCTGTGTTTCCTCATCTCACTGCTTTTCCATGACCACTTATCTGCCTTTTCCTGCTCACAGACTGTTCTTGATCCGCACCTCAGATCCCATCATCGATATTAACGCTAGGGGAAAACTTGAGAAAATGCAACTGTATTACTTGAGTACGAGGATCCTAATCCAGGCAAACACTTCAGGACGGGCTTTACTGTAATTTCAGTGCCTTCTTGAACAGCAATGTTGCTGAACACAGGCCAAAATGCCTTCTGTACTGGAGGCTGTCAAATGAAATATGGATTAATTACAAATTTGTAACCAGACTTTACAGCACTGTGGCTTTAAAAGAACTGGAGAATATGTGCATTTAGACAGCATATTTTGTCAGTTACCTTCTACAAATTTAAAAAAGAAGAAACAAAACATTTAAGACAATAATTCCCCAGAGTACAGCAATGATTATCAAGGGAAAATTAAGTTCAGGTAACGCAAGGGTGGCCTTTAATGTAACCAGTTGTCCCTACCAATAACACCTATGAAGATCATACCCACTGTGTGGAGGTTGTAGAGAAGACCATGTTTTTCTTGTATGGAAATAGCCTGTGGCTTTCTGCTGTGGTTTCTCCAATGGTGTCCCCTCAAACAGTGGGGGTGACAGAACATCACACCGGTGCCAGAAGCCACCCCTGCATGCTGCATGAGTTAAACCTGTCCTACATTAATATAAAGCAAAATGAGGTTCCCTCACCCAGTTCCACAGTAAAGGGGATTGACACTAATGTAAATAAACATATCCAGATTGAAGGATGGGATGCTCCTGCTCTTTGGACATCCAGAGGCACAGGTTACATGTTTTGACAAAGCCATGCCCAGAACCTGATAGTGCCACACGTAGAGCAGCACCTCCAAATTCAGCCTCAGTTGAGCTGCTGATGAAGAAGGGAGATGGCAAGGCTCAGTCAAGAGCTAGCCTGTGCTTTAAATGGGTTTTCCTCCTACTTCGCCAAATTTGACAGCCAAAAAACGCAGACAAGGCTTCAGAGCGCTGATTATTTAAATAGATTACTTTACAAATGTCACTCTTTGCAAACACATGGGCAACGTGATTGCTGTTTCTTTCAGCGCTGTATCAGAAATTGACTCAATAAATGGGATGTTTAAAAAAACCCAAACATTTATGAATCGCTTGAACCTGCTGTACTGTGTCTTGTTTACTGCTGCTCTAGGAAGGTTTTCTTAAAATAACATGTTAAATCTCAGAGGGATTATCCTGAAATGAAATTTTTAATAACAGCAAAATAAACTCATCCTTCACAGTGCTCTGTGTCTCATGACTTACTGTTAACTCTCACCTCTCCCCCCTGTTCTACACCTGTGTCTACTGGCACAGTTTTATTGCCACCTACTCCAATTTCAGGTATATCTGAAGCAAAGTTATGCTTCATCCCTTACATGATGTTCTCCTCCAGAAAAGAAATCACGTACCTAAATAACTCTGCAGATCTAAAAATCTCATCCATCCTGTCTCACAACTGTGGGAGGGTAAGAAAAACTCCAGAAGGGAAGACTGAAGGAATGAGGATTGCACTACCAAAGGAGAGAAGGCCCAGGTTGACATCACTGTCTTTAAGTAGAGAATGGCCCGCTGTGAAAAGGGTGGAAATAGCATTTCCTATGCCCACTCTGCATAAAACAGTGGGAGGTTAAACGACAAAAAATAAAAGATTTTTAACTCAGACATTGGGGAAAAAAAACCTCCAGTGCAAGAGTAAAATGCTTGGAGAGGTTAGAGAGTCCCTGTGGTTCAAGATCTTAGGAATGGGCTCAACAAACATCTGTCTGGAACGACACAGGCAAAGCTGGTCTTGCTGCCAGGCAGACATTCCACAAGGTTTCCTGCTTCCCTATTTTCCTCCATATCCCTGACACACGTCTCTTCTAGGAGGTGGCACACTTGCTCATTTATCTGAGGGTATTTTGCATTTTCAATCGTACAAACAGAGAACACAGCAGGAGCCAGAAGCAGAAATAAAGAGAAGCAGAGCCCTGCAACGTCCCACCCGCGAGGGCGATTAAACATGCGCACGGTTGGGTAGGGTAGCACTGAAACCACAGCATCCCAAATTACTTGGATGTTTAAAACAAGGTTAAACGTCTTCCTAGAGGTCTGCTTTGAGCCAGTCTCCAAGAGAAAGTCTGGAGGAATTCAAAAGGAGAGGCTGAATTATCATAATGATCCTTCCTGACTTGAACATCTTGAGATCTGTGAATTGAAAATCCCTCCTCACAGCACGAAAATTTTCCTGTACAAGTGTGTACAATCACTTAGTAATGCCGAAAATAAAAATAAAAAAAATAATAAAACCCACCCTCAAAACAACAAAAAATCCCCTTAGATTTTGTTACATTAGATAAACGGCTTAGGTTACAGAGTCTGTAATCCATTTTTTACAAAAATGTTCTGTCCAGAGACAGAGAGAGAAAAAGAAACAGATCATGTTCAGTTTGGTTTTTCTGTTTCTGCAGTGGGTAATAAATAATCAAAGTCTCCTGTCCTGTTACAGCACAAAATCTAACTATTAAACAAAATCACAAAGTATGCACATTGGTTTTCCCAAAAAATGTGTGGAGTGTAATTAACATTAACTACTTAATCTAGTTCTTGAATCACAGCTGCTACTTAAGAAACAAACACAATAAATAAATTTTACTTAATTTATAACTTTTAGCCTCCCTTCGAAGGAAACACGCTGCTTAAGCAGAGTTATGTGCACACACGGAATAACTAAGTGGCAAATGTAACAAATATTGACAATGGTATCAGTATACAGAATATCCACGAGTTAATTCCTCAGCTTTAGTCATTATGTTAGGGAGTAAAATGAGCAGCATTTATAAAGTACACTGAGAACCATCTCAGGATCGAACCGGCATCATTCTCAAGAAATAATTCCACAAAGACTTTAAGTGCTTGCTAGTGTGCAGTGTTCCCTAAAAATACATCTTGGATCTGTCTCTGGAGGTGTCTCGTTCCCAGCTCACCACCTATTTCTGTGATGTGGAGGCTGTATCGTATTTTTTTGCAAAGGAAAGGACGAATGGTGACAAGAAGATAATTTTAATTAACAAAATCAAAAAAGGTTATGCTATTTAGTAATAAAGAAGTATTCCATATCACAAAAAAAAAAAGACAACACTTCTAAAGCAACATGGTGAGTGAAACACTAGAGGTACACAGAACACCAAAAATTAGAAATACGGGGTAAACACTGTATTGGAACAACAGTTTTCAGGATGGTATCAAGAAAATGAAGCATTGGAAAGATGATTTGCTGCATCGGGGAAAAAGTACTCAGAAACAACAAAAAAACCCTACAAATTATGGGCTTAAATTATTACATAGTCTGGCTCTGACCCAGAACTACTTTTAAGTATTTCAGGTACCTCATCCTGACTTCTTGAACTCAGGGGAAGAAAATCTCTACAGTACATTCAACAGAAATTCTCATCCCATCTATCCAGAAGGAAAATTTATTAATATTTTGAAATAATCTCTCCCATGCTAAGTAAGACTCAAAGAAACCCCAGACTACCTCCTCCCTTCTTGGTCATCCATTTCATATTGGAACCAAGAGACTAAAAATACCTTCCTCGGCCTTTTGCTATTATTGTGTTGGACAAAGACCTGGGTTAAAACCAAAATTTATTTGGTTCTGCAATAACAATAATGCAAATGATAATTTTGCATCCAGATGCCTTAAACCAGGGATACACCAACCTCAAGATGACCGCACAACAACATACAAAAAACCACATTTCGCAGCCATTTAAACAAGACAACGTTTCTTGGGGACAAGCCCCAGAAATAAACCCGTTGCCACACGCGAGTTCACAGGCACAGAATCATTTCTAGGCACGTACCAAGGCCATATGCTGTCAAGCAAGGTCCCAGAAGCCCATCAGTTCCTGAGGACTACCAAAGGTATTTAAGACATTCTCTCTCACAGGAACAAAGCATTTTTTCCAGAAAAAAAGTGAGTCCCACTTTTTCGCCTTATGAACTACAGGTAGCTGTGCCTCATCATCTGCACGGGAGACTCAGGACAAGCTGCATTCTAATTCTTCTATGAGTAAAACCCACATGAGATACTAAACCCAATTTATATCCAGGAAGTTAAAGACACTATAGGGAGAACTAAGGCCAGAGTTAAAAAAGGACAACAATATTTGCAGGTTTGTGTCTTATTACAGAAGAATAAGACAAATAAAACAGGTTTGGTTTAGAATTCTCTTCCGTATTTCAGCGAAAAGACTGCCCAGAACTTACAGACTCTGTTTACAGACCTGGCACAAAGCTTTTTACATTATTAAAAGACAGGTATTACACAACAGAAAAGCAACGTCTGCCTTGCATTTCTGTGTCCCCCTTCCCTGCCCTGGGAAAAAAAACAAAACAAAACCAAAAACGCAAAAGAAGACTGATATGAAATACCCACTGACATTTTTAGGTCAACACACTTTCAGAGAGTCTGTATAATATTCTGATACAACCAAAATAGTCAATCACTGCAATTTTCTGCCAGGAAACCATGCTTTCCCAGAATGGCCAACTATAATGTGTTCAATTACAATACAAATCACAAAATGTAAGAGCATTTGGTTCTCAGCATCTTTTTCAACAGTAGATGCTATCACATCACTGGAAATGACAAATTCCACTCTCTGCATAAACATTTTATACATGATTTCAAAAGCCTGCACTGCCTTCCTCCCTTCACTACCAGTATGCCTCTGAAATCAAAAAGTAACTCACATTTCAGACATAATATGCAAAAAATACATCCCTGTAGTCATCATGAAGAGTTGCCATCATAAAGCTGATTACAGTGACAATTACACGGAATGTGGAACATTACAAGGCATAATATCACAAGCTTTTTAAGTCAGTTGGCGACATTACACCAAATGCCTCTCAGAAATCACATTTCAAGTGTTAGTGTTCCTGAAATGCCTAGGAAATGTGCTCCCGGATTGGAAGTGTCCCTTAAAGAGATAGCTGTGTACAGTTTATCTGCACCTTAAAGACACAGGGCAGTGCATGGGGGCACAGGCTGGGCTGTCAGTCAGGCCCCCTGTGTCTAACACGGTGACTCGCCAAAATCCACTGCAGATCCAAGTTCATATAAACTTCCTTCTTTCCAAACCTGGGCTTCCCTGTTGGGAACGTACTCAGGAAACTTGGCTTCGGGTACAGGATGTATATACTGGGCTTAATTTACTGCCTAACAATTGTCTTGGCCAGTGGAAGGCATTTTCAGATGGGAAATGTGTATGAACATCTGTTCCGTTTCTCTATGCCTGATTTTAACTGTTCCTTCATGGAGGAAGGCATAAAAACCAAACTATTCACTCCTGCAGTAAAAAGACCATCTTCCTCACTTCAATCCAGCTCGGTATGTCAGTTAAAAATGGTACTTGGAGAATCCTGCAATGGATGGATTTAATTTCCTGTAACAGCAGCGTTCAAAAGGCTTGAGTGGGTTTTAACAACTTATGTCTACAAAATAAGTCACCCCAGGAGCCAGGGAAGCCACATTCCCAGCTCACACTGACCAGTGCTATAATGAAACCTATCCATCTGCTTTTTTCTTACAGAATGATCAGTTCTGAAACATTTCTTTGAACCAACAACCGTTTCAGGTAACCCTCGGAAGTGTTCAGAACTAAGTCCTTCCACACAACGCTCGCCTTCATTTTTTACTTAAGATTCTGAACGGATAAATATGGAACTACACTGAGCCACTTCTGCTGCTGCACAATTTCCTAAAATGAACAGGAAACATTCAGAATGGAGTTGAGGGGGAAAATCAAGTAGGAAGAGCAATTTGCCAAAGACTGGCAGGTCTGTCGCTGTGTTGCAGTTCGCCTTAAATCCTCTGGTGTCGAGGTAGTAAAAGGTGAGAGGGAGATTTATGTTTTACATGGGGAGAGAAGACAAAGAGAGCATGGAAGCTGGATTTTTAAGAGTTGGTCACAAAAAGGTTAAGATACTCTCAAGATTCCAAGTTTGCTTCATTCTGGTTTTAGACGTTTTAAGGCCAAAAAAGAGAGAGGAGAAAAAAAAAAACAAACCCAGAGGTACAGCTTGATGATGTCTGGATACAAGATTTTTAAAGAAGTAATAATTAAAAGTGCAATTTCTGCCTCTGTTCCAGAAGGAGGAGTGCTCCGAGTGAATTTAATTCCCCTTAGTGCAAGGAAAGCTTGTGCCATGTTTTCCATGCTCATCTCACAGAGTCTTGCGTGACTTATCACAACAGAGCACGTTAGATTGTTCATTGCCCTCGCTGTGTCTCAGGCCAAGGTAGCAGCGATTGCTGCACTGGGGAAGGAGCCCCCCTGGAACAGGGACCAGGAACGCTGCCCTGAACACACCCAGCTGTCCAGGAGAGGACCCTTCCCAGGTACCACTGACTTCAAAACCACTCAGTAATAATTGCTTGCTACAAAAGCATAACAAAATATAAATTCTTGAACATTCTGAGGATTGGACTTTTTAAATACGGCTCAGACTCTACAGGATCAAACTTCTGAGACTCCGTTAACAATCCTCATGGCTTTCTTAAGAATTTGAGTGCCCTGGTTTGTATACAACCAGCATCCTCTTCAATCCTGGGGGTTTTTTTGATGGCTCTAAACAATATTTGTGCTTTGGGTTTTTTTCTTAGAACTTTAGTGAAAGTATTTCCATTCTAAGGCATTGAAGTGCAGTTGTAGAGGTTGACTTTCTCTCTGTACCTCAAATGTCAGCAAGATCGAATTTCTTTAAAAAAAAATTATTCAAATAAAGTTTTTCAGAACAACTCTAAATCAGAGAGAGAAACATAGCAAAAGTGAGCTATTTCCTTAAAAATATGCTGTTCTGTACTTCTCAAAATATTAAAAATGTATATCTACTGTCTCTTTTGCACAGGCAAGAGCTAATCCTTCAGAGAAACAAACAAAAAATGCTGAAAAGCTGGTCAAACACCAAACCCACTCTCACCAAATTAAAATAAACCCAAACTCTTTGCGTGTAAAATATATTATCCAACCCTTAGAGAATAAGGAACCATTTTGCATAAAGACTTTCCAACTCTCTTTTAGATATCTGGAGCGCCCGGTTCAGCATCCCCCTGAGCTGAGCCCAATTCCCTGAGCTGCACTGACAGGGACAAGTTATCCCTCGGCAGTAAGGAAGGACTTCTCGCGTTTGCTAATTCACCCAAGTCAGCACCACGCTGAGGCTGGGGGGGGGAAATGAGCCATGACTCACTCTGTATTATCGCCTACAAGATCATTCCCAAATGCAGGAAGACCTGTTCTCCCCTCACCTCCAGTCACCTCTGATTTCTCAGCTAAATGCCATCCTTCTTGCTTTTAACCAACTACATGGCTGTAGCTTTCAAACGGCCTGGCCATGGTGCTGTTCTTCTCTCTGGAATATTCACCCGTGCTTAGGTTGTGGTTTACCATAACTACACAATTTTCTATAGAATGGAAGTAAAATGTTTGGAAAATCACATTCCTCCCCCCCCCCTTCTTCGTTTTAAGTGTCAGCATGATTTGTTCTCCAGGTGTTTGAACCACGCCTGTGTTTGGTACCACCGTCAGTGGAAACCAAGCCAGCTGCTGTACCTGCACAGGCGCTGGTGACTGTGAGAAACCCCCAGAGTGGCATTTTGGCAGCCACTGTCACACCTGGGGCAGATGTTTTGAATCTTACATGTCTACGATGGCTGGAGATTCATTTTACTCAATTTGCTACATATTAAAGTGGTGCAAAGAAAACAAGGTGCCATAAACGCTTCTCATAGTATACTTATATATAAACAAGCTACTATTTCCCCCCCCGTGACTTTTAAATGCTACTAATTACCACGCAGGAGGGCAGTACATGCTTTTCAAATAGTATGGCAAGAGACAGACATAAAGTGTACTTCCAGCTCTACAAGATGAAAAAGCCTTGGCATAATAAGCATTTAATAATATTTTTCATCTCTCAGAATAAAAAAAAAGGCAATAAAACAATCAGCATAATTCAGAGCACTTCACTGCTTTGCATACTTTTGGCTTTACTTTAATAAGTTGCTTTTACCAAAGGATATTTTCCAGTAAAGTCAGAATAACATTTCCTTGAAATGCACTGTGTTATATTTAATTCAAGACCTCAAATAAAATCTTAAAAGGCAGAATATGAACCTTTCTGATTCTTCATTACACAGGCAAGAGACTTTTTTCTTTCTTCTCAGCTTGGTCAGCAATAAAACTACATGTAGATTAAAATGAAAAAAATTACATTCTTTACTGATTTAATAAACCCATCGGAACTAGAGGATGAAGTCATCCTCCAAGCTCTCCACCTCATGGAACTCTGGCCACTAGACAAATAAAAGAAACCAGAATATCAGAATTTACCCTAATCCACAATAACCTGAATCTTGTGAAACACAACTAGAAACTCTGACACAGATTATTTACCTGGATCAATTTCCTGTCCTTTATTTACAGTGTTCCTGATCTGTCAGTACACTAAAAAAAAAAAAAAACCAAATAAGCATTCTTCAAGTTATCAGTGAACCCTTTGCATGCTCCTAAACTTAAGACAGCTGTGATATCTGGTTGGCAAATACCTGCCAGGTGTGGTTCCATCACTCTTAGGTAGGAACAAAGGAGTTCAAATGCAGTTCAAATCCAACTACTTCAGCTCAAACTATTTATACTTGAAACCATTATGTCCTTACCATATTTTCCACAACCTGATCTACTGCAATAGACGTTTCCTATGTTGTTACAACATCCTCTTTGAAACCAGGTCTTGAGCAAACCCTGTGCACCCTGGTTAAAAAAGCAAGCAAAGAGACAGGCCAAAAGCTGTATTTTAACTGGGTTTCTAATGTTAGCTCATGTAACACAAGATCATTTTTCAGAGGGTAAATAGGTGAAATATTCATGCCAACTCCATTAAAATGATTGTTCTATATTTAGACGTAGAAGCATATTTTTACATCAGTTGTGAATCATTCTAATGAAAGCCAAAAAACTTCAAAGTTGTATCTCCTGTCATAATCTGGCCATCAGAAGTTTTATTACTGATAATTATGCATGACTCAGAACAGAAAAAAAATCAGCTGAAATGCCAGGTCCTTGGAAACAGCCGTATCAGCTTGCTGGCTTCCAGTTGGGGAAGCCAAATTAAACAATGTGCTTTTACAGAGGATCCAAATCTTAAAAGCTTTGTCGTATTTAGGGGATGAACAATTAAATAGAATTTACCTTAATGAAGGTTATTTCATCTACATAATTTGTTCATGAAGCTTCAAATATCCTTGTATTTATTCCACTCAGAAACCTCTGAAGAAGCTGGAGTCAAAGTTACCCCGTTGTTGCCAGACTAAAACACTCCATTGAAGTGTATTATCCAACACACAAGCTATTGACCATAATTACAGATCATCATGTCTAGAATTCACTAAAACTGATATTACATACCCAAGTGGAAAAGGAAAAAAATTTGCCTGGACAAAGGAGAAAATCTCTCTCTGGGGTGTCAGATGAAATTTTTTGCCTTTTTATTGCTGAACTCATAAACAAAAAGAAGCCCTCACTATAGGACAACATTGAGCTGACAGAGTAAGAGGTAATTCAGTGTTTCCTGACTCACTCAAATCACATCACCCACTAATTTCCAAAATAAAGGCTACTGAGGCAAAATTAAGTAGATGGAAGGACAGAATAGCCACTTGTTTCTTAGCTGAACTCCCACTATCTAGACAGGCTGTTCTTCTTACTAAAAATGACTTTTTGATCACTGGGACAGACATTCCATGTCATTCCCCCTCCCTCTTGCCCATGCAGGTTCACTCACCAGGCATTTTATGAGAGCTGCACTTACTAGCGAGAAAGAAAGGCAGGTTCAAAGGAAATAAACTATTGCAACAGCAACACCCAAACAGTCTGGGGCTGTCAGCAGCCCCTGGAGCAGATGGGCTCGGTCTGCTGAACACCCTGATCCACGATCTGCACCAAGGGATCGAGTGCACCCTCACTAAGCTCATGGACAACACTGAGTAGGGGGGGAATGTCCATCTGCCGGAGGGGAGGAAGGCTGTGCAGAGGGGGCTGGACAGGTTGGACCTCTGGACCAGGACCACATGCCAGGTCCTACCCTTTGGCCACAACGACCCCCCCTGCAGCTCCAGGCTGGGCAGAGTGGCTGCAAAGGACCTGCGGGTGCTGGTGACAGTGGCTGACCATGAGCCAGGTGCGCCCAGGTGTGCAAGAAGACCAATGGCATCCTGCGTGGCCAGCAGGAGCAGGGCAGGGACTGTCCCCCTGTGCTGGGCACAGCTGGGGCACCTCCAGGCATGGGGGCAGTTTTGGGCCCCTTGTGACAAGAAAGACATTGAGGGGCTGGAGGGTGTCCAGGGAAGGGAACAGAGCTGGGGAAGGGGCTTGGGCACAAGTGGGATGAGGAGCAGCTGGGGGGGCTCAGCCTGGAGAAAAGGAGGCTCAGGGGGGACCTTCTCGCTCTCTGCAAATCCTTGAGAGGAGCTTGGAGCCAAGGGGGGGGGTCGGGCTCTGCTCCCAAGAAACAGGACAAGAGGAAATGGCCTCAAGTGGCACCAAAGGAGATTTAAATTGGATCTTAGGGAAGGGTTGTCAAGAACTGGAACAGGCTGCCCAGGGAAAGGGTTGAGTCATCATCCCTGGAGGTATTTAAAAAGGGTAAATAAAAAATTAAGCATAAATGTGGCACTTAAGGACGTGGATTAATGGCGGACTTGGCAATGCTGGGTTAACACTCAGACTTGATGATCTGAAAGCTCTTTTCCAAGAAACAATTCTATGATTCCATGATTTCCACAGAATTCAACATTGTTTACAAATATCATCAGTTATCCATGTAATATAGACTACATTCATCACTAATACCACCACTTTACATCTGTTAAAGGAGAAAAAACTTTGCAACTCCCAGACAGAGGAGAAATGTTGGATATACTCTCTCAAAACCAAAGCAAGATACACACTCTGATGAAAACTGATTGCAGTAGTAAAACATATTCAACCTCCACTCACGGAACGCTGGGAGTACAATAGGAGTAATAGGAGACCCTTATCACCTGCAAAGACAGAACAGCACAATCAAGCCAGAATAAATCTGCATCCGAGGTAAATCATCTACTTACTGCACTTCAAAGAGGAAATTCAGCCAATGTAAACAGAAATTACACACTGCATTCCACTAGATCATAATCTAAACCCAGGAGAAACAACTATACGCCACTTCAGGCAACGGGGCAAGAATTAAAACCTCTCACCACTGCTATTTCAAATGCATTATTCAGATAAAACCGACTAAATTACAAAAGCTTTTTCATGTAAGGTGACATGACAAATTTGTACCGTTTCCCCAGACCGGACTGCCAGAAAGCAAATGTGATTTTGCAGGTAGCCTAACACAGAAGCATCTACAAATATCGTGCAGGCACTCCCATCTAGCACTTCCCAATCCAGCACTAACTCAAGGATTTTCCAGCTGGGTAAAGTGATGGCACTGGGATAATTATGCACCAATACTTTCCACAGCATATTCCAGGCCATTCTCTCAGCTCTAAAGTAAAATGGCACTGTCTCCAGATTACCACTTGTCTGTCCAACACATTAGTTAACCAGTTATGGAAAATGATATGTATAGGAAAAAAAAAATCTCAATCTCTTAAGAATCATTTAAACTTAAGAATTATGTACTTTTAAAAGTACAGTAATGCCCAATTTGTTGAAATAGTTACTTGACAGCCTTCTATTTCCTACTTTTCTTCTCCACCTCTCCCTTTCACTACCACGTAAATTAATAAGCAAATAGAAGCAGAAAAAGGGTTTTAGCTTAGCTGGCTGAGGTCTGTAACAATTGAGACAAGCTTAAACCCTCAGAACTCTTACAGCTTTCCTGGTTACTATGTCAAAATAAAAACATAATTTAAAATTATTGATCATATTAAAAAATAATCCCATCTTTACAATCTTCCTATTCATAGACCATATTCATATATTGTGCATTAAACAGAACTGTCTATTTAGAACTTTCCAGTAGTTTACTGAAAGGTCTAAGAAATTTCAAGTTGAATAATTTTGATAATAATGCCTAGGAACTCCTCTTTCCATGCTGAATGGAAATACAACCACCTAAACCAGCCTGTAATATGTAATTAGCATCCATTATTAAAGTGTCGTATATTGCACATGGTTTTTTAAAATCTTTTATCATAAGCCGAACATTCCAGATAACCAGAGCAATTGCAAAGATTTTATATGCCTAAAACACTCAGAGCCATGGAAGATGAAGCTGATGTGGAGATCTTTTGTTAACTTATTAGTTAACAAAACACAACATTTGATGACTTCTGAGATTTATTTTTTTTTTCATGCTGTACTTTTTAGTTAGAATGATAAATAAGTGGAGCTCGGTGCCATGTTTCTCCTGAGAACCTGAGACAGCGGAGGAGCCCTTGCACTCCTCCTGGCAGCAGGGCCACGCTCCCACACCCTGCCCAAGGCACGGGGACCTTTTCCAGGTGCCACCGCTGTGACTTCCCCGCTCATCCGGACAATATGGGCTCCCCCGGGGGAATCAAGTGACAGAACTGGGCTGGCAACCAAGGGCAGCATAAGAAACCTTTCGCTGGGTTGACACTTAATCCTGGCTGACATTTTTCCTACCTCCCTTGCCAGGAGGAGCAGCGGGACAGTTTCGCTCTGCAGTGCCCGCTCGGGCCCTGGGACAGCCCATGAAGCCACCAGGATGTCCCACGTGCCAAGGCAGAAAACACCTCCCCACCCACATGAGCCCAAAATGCTATTTATGCATCATTTGTACTTGCACGTGATTTCTTCCCCCTTCCCAGTTTCACCCAGGAGAAGCAAGGACGAGGAACAAAACAGCTTCTCGTTTAAAAATGTGTTAATAAATCATAGGCAATAATGCCACCATCATTCTAATAAGGTTTTTAAGGTTTATTTATTTAATGGAAAAATAAAACTATGTCTGCAAGTATATTTAACACAATTAGATACATTTCCACATCCCTATAACCCTAGACCTTCTCTCTCTCCAGGAACACATGCATTCCCTGTTTCATCATCTCACTCAAAGACGTGATCTCACAGTAAGAGGAATACAAATGTTTTTGGTTTGTCCCGGGTTTCACACATTCCAGCCCTCTGTAACAAGAGGGTGTGACAAACCAAGCAGAGATTGTATGACAGAGTTTTACTGATCAGTTTAGGAGAAGAGGCTGGACAGGCTGCACATACACAGCACTCAATAAAATAATACGTAGTGCTTGAAGGTGCAGAACCTGTGAAGATGGACATTCCTCCACGAGGTATGAGCTCTCTCTTGCTCAATCATGCAGCACCAAACATGAAAAAAACCCAAAGGAGTCCCCCCAAATCTCTAACCAATGCTCTACACTGCTTTCATATGCAAGCTAGGAATAAAACCAGTTGGAAATCATGGGGAATCCCTAATCAGAAATGCATCTTGCTGTAGAAATTCAGGCAAGGAAATACAGTACAATCCTATAAGCCCAAAAAATGTTAAAAACGCCTCATATTCAAAAATACTTCAAGGTTGTGGTTCTCAACCTGCAACCCAGAAAAAAAATATTTGCATAATCAGTTAATCAAGGCACATTTTTTGAATGTTTTTTGAATTTTGTTTTGAATGTTATGTAATTACTGCTTAGAAGAGGATGATATAAATATACCTGTCAAGTGTACTTTGCATTATTTATTTTGGAGACTTACATTTACTCTAAGAGACAAACAATAGACATTCTAGTGTCAAAAGCTGACCAGAGATACTGCAAAAGCAGTTAAAAACTTGGGGGGAGAAAGTGGTCAAGCCATTTAATTTATTGTCCCAGTTTACTCACTAAGACAGTAACGCAAACATGTGCTTTGTTTCCAAAATACAATTTTCAAGTTTTATACTAGGGGGGGAGAGAGAGAGAAGACAAGAGACTTGAGAATTATCTATTTGAAGAACACTTCCCAACTGTACCTGGACACACAGCTCTCTTATTTTTGTTTGGTTTTGTTTAACAGTTCTTACTGCTTGACTATTTTAGATCTATGCTAAAGGAGCAGCACAGGCCAGGATAGATCTTTCCAAGGAAAGAAAGAAAAGGGAAAAGATTGAAATAAAGCATCCCCAATTTTCAAAGGGCCCTTTCTTCTAATCTATCTGCTTGGATAATGCGTCCAGAGTGGCATTTTGTAATGACAGCAACTTTCCAACAAATCAATAGTTATTTAATTCCCAACAAGCTCTCGAGTCCATTAAACCTGATTACATTCACCCATTTCAGTTGGGTGCAGTTATTTTTCCTACACCGGCACTTAATCTATAACAGGAACTTATGAGAACTTTCAAAAGCAATTTCAACATCAATCAGCATAGAGTGAAAGGCACGATTTGCTTGTAATTATTTATTGGACAGGATGGCACCGGGTCTGACTGAGCTCGAGAGTCCGACCTTCACCCCCAAATTCTAATGGATATCAAGGCCTGCCTGATGTGTTCAGACGTGCTGCCATGTCTCACTGCACAGCAAACAGCACCAGCTCGCACATCTCAGAAGGCACAGGTTCTCCAGAGCCGATAAAGCCCCCTTTGCAATGCTATATTTCTATTTTAGACATGTGCGTCCGACAGTAAGCCTGAAGTGAAGAACACAACTCACAGTCTTTGATTACTGAAGGGACCTGTATGGAAAACCACCTGTTTCATGCTGCCATCGCCCCTCTGTGCCAGCAAAATGTTGGAGGAGAGGAGCACAATGAAAATTTCCCTCTTCCACACAGTTAATCCGACTCATCACCAGCACAGCACAGAAATGCCCTACCACGTGTGTGTCCTGACCCTGTTAATGCCTAATATCTACCTACTGTCACTGACAGGGTACCTTTCATTTTGTCACTGCTTGGAAACGTCATTTGAATTCTTTCTTAATGTCTTTTCGTACTGTAAACAACAGGATACCTTGTGCCTAATTAGTCTCTACGCGATCTATTCAAAATATCAAGCCTCACAGCAGAAACTTCAGTAGCACCATTTTTTGATAAAAATAAAATTCAATCAACAGCAGACAACACAACAACAATCCAGTAATTGCCAGTTAACTTCTAAAATACACAACTCTTGCCCTGCAGCAAGATCTTATACTTGGAGGGTTCAAAAGAAACGATACGATGTGTATAAATATTCTGTGCAGGTGATATATTTCTATACACACAAAAACACAACCCCTTTTTTTCATTCCGTGTGACGCATGACACTTGAATTAATGCATATTTAACACTATTCCTATTTGCTGTGCTAAAACACTTAACCTAAACACATCATGGTAAGTCACTCTGTCTTATGACCTGCCGTGGGAATGCTGACTCCCTCAGAAACCTGGAATGGATAGCAAATCCTCTGCCCTGTGGTCAACCTCGCGAAGCCAAGGCATGAATGTTAAACAGCAGACAAATCAATACAAGCAAATATAGCTCAACTACACCATTTATTCAGCCATGAGAGATGTCAATACACAGATTAGGGTGATCCATCTTTTTGATTTCCTACTGTCTTCTCACTGACTACACGAGAGCTTTTGCCTGTATTAAAAGTGTTTGCTTTCTCAACCATAAAAATTCCAATTATTGCTCTAAGTGCACTAGAGTTAAGTTGCTTGTTGGAAGCGGCCTTGCATTACCTGAACAAGTCCAGCGAAGTAGGGCGCTGCCGGCAGAATCATTGGCACTCCATAGGGATGTAGCAAAACTCCTTGAGACGACAACATGGTTTAAGTGATAGTATTACTCCCACTAAAGCTAAACACATCAATTGAAAGTTAGGGGAAAATCTATATACCAACTTCTTCCAAACTCAGAGCTAGAACCAAATAACTTCTGCCAGGGGCAAAGCCCACATCAGCTGTAAAAAAAAGAAAAAAATTGACGTCAGCAACTCTTAATGTTAAAATTTTCTTCAGAGACAACAGATAGAGACAACAGCTGCAAACCTAACTCTACCGAAAAAGGAAGGGGCTATTTTGGGACCAGCTTAAGTAACATGACTAAGCCAACTACTCTTTATCAGTTCAGGTTTTTAAGTACTACACACAAAGATCAAATTCTGTACAGATCTACTGATTAGAATTAATTTTCCTAACACTTCTGGCATATACATGAAAACAGTTACTATCAGAAGCTATTTTAAAAATAATCAGGTTTATCACGATTGCATTAATAAACATTTCCCTGTATTTGTAAGCTGTTAAACAATACTCATGTGAGGGTTTAAACTTAAGTCTGTCCCACTGGGTAACAAACCCTGTTTTGAGTAACTTTATGACTCTTTTTTGTTTTAAATATTTGAGCTGATACGAGCTAACTACTATTATAAGTGTCAATTATATTTTAATGCGGTTTTTTTCAACCTTTCACAACATCTATGTTGTTACATTGATCATAACTATTTTAAAAAGAACAAATTTGCCCATTAGAGTATTTCAAATCTGTCCTCCAATTCAACTTATACTCTCAGCATAAGAGAGAAAAAGAGTGATATTTCGGCTGTTTTCCTCCCGAAACAAAACAGATTTGATTTTAAATGTAATGCTTGCAAGACATTCTCTTCCACAGCTAATTTTTCCTTTAGACAAAACAAACTTAGTCATTAACACCTGTTTCATGTGCAGCGCATCTTCTATTGCAGAGATGACTAATGACAAGAATTACAATTGAGCATGACCTTTTTTTTTCTTTCAACGTGGAATTAGTTATGTACTTACAACTTCATGTTACAACTTAAAATAAAAAAAACCTTCTCCTTCAGCCTTTGAATAACCGGGGTGCTCCACACCACTAATTCCAGCTACATGGTTTTGTTGCGTAATTACTTTTCCAGATAACTAATTGCAGACAAGATTCGATGCGATACTCAATTATTTCATGTCACATTTTGACCACGGTGAAAGGTTCCCAGTAATTGATTCTCGCGTATCAGGGCAGCCGTGCCGCGCCAGTCAGACACCTCCCCGAGCAGCCGCAGCCCGGCCCTTGCTGCTGCCACCCTTCTCCCATGGCTAACTTCAGCTGCTGGACTGTGACCCTCTGGGATGCTCTCTGGAGACGCTGCCCATGAGGACAGCAATCGTCACACGATCAAGTGACGTTTACCTCATTCCATCTCCCGTTACAGAACCTCTTCCCGTTTCTGGGAGGGATATTGCTGTTCACAGTGGTTACCTGGCCGTGCTTAGCTAGAAATCTTATTTCTCGCTCTTTTCTTATTAAGTAAGAGAACCCTGCAGTTTCATTATGAAGAATGCATGGGCTGACACATCATGGATTCCTTTTAAAAGATTTGCATCAATTCCAATACAAAAACCAGTCATTAATTTTCACACAAATATATAAATGACAGGTAACATGAGAAAGCAAGTTCCAGTGACAACTCATAAAAGTATTTAATTTCTAAAATAAATAAATAAATCTTCCCTTTAACTATTGCCTATTTGTTTCATCTAGCAGAGTGAGCCACATTTGAAGAGCAAGATTTCTTTCACCCAGAAATGGAGATAATCAAATGGATACTGCAAGCTTTGCTCAAATGACTCCGGCGGGGCAACTGACACAAATAAGACTGTTAAATTGCTCTGTAAAATCCCTCGCAGGTTTTTTGTTTCCACAGGTACGTCTTGCATAAGATGTTAGAAACCCCAAAGAAGGAGATGTGTAGAGGGAAGCCTAGGCTCAAGGGAGGCTATTCTGTGATCTGTTCTGGGGCAGTTTTTTGGGTTTTTTTAAACATTTTCTTTAATTATTTTGGCACAAGGCAACACGTTGATGAAATATCCTGATGACACAAACTTGGAAGGGACTGCAGTTTCAAGACTGAAAAGGGTAAGAGTATTACATAGAAAGAACTGCTAAAACTTATGGGCTGCATTAACAGGAATGGGATGAAATTCCATAATTCAAAATGCAAGATCATGATTCTGCTAATAATAGAATCTTCATGTCTAAACTCAGGAGGAACAAATGCAGGATCTTATTGCACCTGCTTAAAGAATTGGAGCTGCTAGCATGATGCAAATTAGAAGTATTTGTTAATTAATTTTATGTCTCAATTGATTTTGTTATTTCTTAAGAGGTTCTACCAATAGAATGCAGTTCTCTTCATCCACATTTAATAAAAAAAGAAGTCAAATTCAAATGCAACAGCTGTAGACAAAGTCCTTTTTGTGTTCAGGGGAATGAATACGTTGCAACAGGAACTTACAGTTGATTTATTTATCCCGGCAAAAAAACAAAAAAAAAAGCTGCGAATAGGGAAGAAAACAGTAGGAGGAAGAGACTGTTCAAGCTAAGGACAATCCTGACACTCTAAAAATCAAGAAAAACCTTGTTATGAATAAATTTTGGCTGAAAATAGTTTTTTCAGTGCTTGTTTTTAGTTTGTTTGGGGTTTTTTCTAAAGTATTTTGGTCCTGGCTAGTGAGGTTCGAGAACAGCCTTCCAAATCCACAGCAACAAAAAAGCATGGCTTATAACAGACAATTCTACAATGCCAAGAGTAGTCTGAACTCAGCAACCTACAGGAGGACCCTCCCAGTCCTTTGCGAACAGTGGAAACACTTAAAACCAAGAAAAATATAAAATATCTAAGAAGCTTTTCTATTTTCTACATCGCAGAGTGCAATAGAGACAAATAAACCCTGAAAACCAGCTGCGGTTACCTGTTTTAATGCAAGGACGCTTTGCTTGCCTCCCTACAACAACCCACTCCTAAATGTCTCTCCATAGGGCACTCCAAGTCCAGGCTCTGATCCCTGGACGGGCTCTTGGGTGATGTCCCACGTGTGCACCGGCCACCTAAGGCCACTCAAACCTCTGGGAACCCAAACCATGTAAGCACAGCAGAGCTTTGCTCACGTCGCCACCCTGAGCCCAACCCTGAGCTTGTGCCAACGCAACTACAGCGGCTTCACACCAACAAATTTGTCCCTCCCAGCCACACAAAGAGGAAATTTGGCTTATTTTACAGCTCGCCATTAGTTAGTGTTAATGGACATTTGTGTTCTGCAAGAATCGTAGGATCACAGAATCAACCGGGTTGGAAAAGACCTGCAAGATGATCAAGTCCAACCCTTGATCCAACACTGCTGTGATTACCACATCATGGCACTCAGTGCCACATCCAGGCTCAGCTTAAAAACCTCCAGGGATGGTGAATGTGCCACCTCTCTGGGCTGGCCATTCCAATGCCTGACCACTCTCTCTGTAAAGAACTTTCTAATATCCAACCTAACTTTCCCCTGGCGGAGCTGACGCCCGTGCCCCCTTGTCCTATTGCTGGGCTGCCTGGGAGAAGAGACCGACCCCCACCTGGCTACAACCTCCTCTCAAGAATATACTGAACACATGAAAACTGAGTGCTAAGAGCTCAGAGAAGGAGCCAGAAGAGGATGAAATAAGCTGATATTTCTGTTTCATTTTAGCAGGACAAACGTCAAGTGCAGACCCAAACATTTTTGGTAGGACTGAACCAGAATGGTCAGGACTGTGCACATCAACCACCTGCCTGAAGCCACTGGCGGTGACAGCACGTACTTCCTGCCTACTCCAGGGTTCCTACTCCCTGCAAAAAAATTAAGTGTACATGTGGGTGGAGAAGGGGAGATCATCTATTTTAAACAACTATATACAGCTTTCACTTCCATTACGTTCTACAAAATTATAATGTTGGTAGGAAAAAAAAAAAAATTACATGCTAAGCAATTTTCAGTGTGCTAATGCAGGGCATGTTGCTTTCAGCTCTTCCCAAACTCTGGTGGTTTTTTTTTTTTTTTCAAAATGAAAATTTTCAGAGATTTTTCTGAAACTGAAAATTGATTTTGAAAATGAGAAAGAAGGAAAGAACAAGAAAAATAGATGAACGCTAGTTTATATAAAAAAAAGTACACAAATAAAATGCACAACCTTATCTGCTTAATTTCTGCAGAATTTTGCAGAAAGGTAGGTATTATTTATGAAAAATGGATTTTAAAGGTGAAGAGCATAGGTTAAACATGCTAAGGTGGCAGTAGAAGGTCACAAAATGCACAAGTATTTCAGGCCCAGCAGTCTAATACCACAATCTTGTGTTTTAGCTCAGAACTTGAGCTACTGACAGGGGTGCTCTAACAGTAAATTTGTTGAAGCCCTGCTAAAAAGTCATTTAAAATGGGAAGGAAATTGAGATTGCTGTGCAGTACAGACGCACAGAGACAGAAATAAAGGTAGAAATATGTCTGAAAACTGGGCTACACATTTAGGCAGAACAAGAAAAATGAAACTTATGCAAGAAAGGCCAAGGTTTTGCTCCCACCTGCACATAATATGTAAACGGCACATTAGACAATGCCCAAAATCCTCCCCCCAAGCAGAAGCAGATGCCCAGATTTTGCTGTGGTACAAGGAGGGGGATAAAAAAAAAAAAAAAGCCTTTAGCAACTTCCCTGGGGCCACACTGCCTGGAAAAGGCAGATCCCTGCAATGCAGTCATCAGCCAATCAATGATGTATGCTCTAATCAGATTCTGACAGAAGTAATCTATTTAGACCATCTTTCTGCCAAATAATTAATTCTTCTTAATGCCTGTATCTAGTTCAAAATACCACAATACTGCTTGCAAGTGTACGACACTGATGAAGTTCAAATAATTTCTCCTTCCTTCCATCGCTGGCATAACTTTCCCATCTCTCAGATCATAAATAATTCAGGTGCCACTTTGGCACCCTCTTCATGCTATGTCGTATTTGTTTCTTTTAAGTTCTTCTTCAAGCCTCCTGTTTCTGGACACCTTTCCTCTTCTCTGTTTTCTCTTTCAGGTTTCTCAGTGGTTTTCTGTGGTTTTCAGAATTGGATTTTCCCAAAATTAGTTTCCAAGTCTCCTGATAGTTTTCCTCATCCACAAAGACTTTAGAATTACTGTCTCTACAAAAGTATTCCCAGACACCAGCACCACACACGCTTTGTAAGAGAAGGTGATCCGCCACTCATCAGCATTACCTGAGCTAAGGAGACCCAGGCATTAAATGAAATATTGATACAAAAATTGTCCTGCACCAAAGGCTCTTCAAGTGCACCCGAAGCACCACCCAGACCTGACCCTGTTCCCCTCTCCTAAGCAAAGTCTGAAGTACACAGAGGAGCTTTTTCCAGCCAGGTGTCAATTCCCCAACTGGCTCCTACCATACGTTACAGCAGAACCAAAATACAGCGTGTTTTAGGGACTTGTACAGTAGAAAATATCACACAGACAAATCAGAGATATCCACTGATCTCGTACTGACACAAGTATGACAAGATGTAGTCAGAGTTGCTTGAGTTTATTAAGCATGCCAGTTTATAGAAGTGAATATAGTATATAGATATCAGGATATAGAACCTGTTCACAACTTGGAGAAAGCATCTTTCTCAAGTATGTGGAACACAGCACATTTGGAATTAATACAGTTCTCCTCTGAACTTAGTTCTTTTTTAAAATTACATTAGATTTACCAATTACATTAGCTCTTAGGAGCCCACTGAAAGAATCAGCCAGGTTCACCCTGACCTGCTGCTGGTTTTTAATCTGAAACCAACAACACTTCAGTTCAACTATTACCATTTTCTTCTAAATAGACAGTGACAGGAATTTTTGAGATTTTAAAGCTAAATAAATATAAATAATCACAGTCCTGCTATGAGAGCTGTGACAGAATCACCTCACACAAAGCTTCAGAAACATATTTGGGCAACTATTCACAGCTGTAGAAAAATCAAGGCTTTCACCTCGAAAGCCAATTGGTCTTCCCACATTTCAAGTGCAATATTTCAGCAAATGTTGCTCTCTGAGCACACAGCTTTTTTCCCTGCTTTGACTAACTCTAAACTTTCTGGTTTTGTTCTCAGTACCGTGCACTGCTCCAGTGCCTCGCTGGTTAGAGAACGGTATGTTTACTTGGCATTTCTTTTGGAATGCTCCCACAAAGATCACTTGTCCTTTCCCTCTTTGCATTGCCCCAAAACACATCCTTTGGCTACCTCAGCAACTCTTCTACATCCTTGAAAACCTTCAGTTCTTTCAGAGTAGATTTTTAGAGATATGTACTTGTCTGCTGACAGCAGAGAGTGATTTCCCCTTCAGTGAGTCACAATGCACCTTCACTTACATAGATGATAAATGTATGCTGGAGAGGGGAAGCAGGTTACAACTGGAGCGAAGGGATGCTCTGTGGCTGGACCTCCCTTGGGCTGCTACAGAAATGGAAGGACCTGCATCATCCCTACACATCATGGCACAAAAGTGGACAACAATCTGGGAACAACTACCCTCAGAAAAACCAAACCAGCAGCTATAGGTGCCTTTTGGCTCAGCTGCACTAACTCACCAATTAGCAAGATTCTAAATCACAACCAGATTTCTATGCCAGAATTTGTGTCCACATTAAAGCAGGACGAGTCAGAAAACTTTAGTTATTTAACATACTGTGCACTGCATTAGGAAGAAGGATGGCATTAAGACTTCAAGGTGTCACAGAAAATATTCTCCTAAAGGTACAAAAAAAGCGTTGCAACACACAGGGCAATGCAAAGCCATTTCTGGAGCAGCTCCATGGGCTTCTACAATTCCATTTGGGAAGGAAGTTTCTCTGTGCACCTCCTACTGTCCTGGATCACTCAGAAAAGTCACAGTAAAACTGGGGGAAAATGCTATTGTTGTAAGGACCGGGAGTCAGTTTGGACATGCAGACTTTACTACTTATTCACAAAACCCACTGAACACGTGCTACAAAGTTCTTCACTTTACTTCTTATGTCTTACTGCACTGCACTGTTTCCCTTCTCTGACTGAGTTCCACACTGGCTTTTATTCCATAACTTATCAGCTGGACAGTGTACCAGATCAGTTTTATTTTCCCTGTTGATCTCTTGAAGAACAAACTCTCTCCAATCTCCAGGCTCCTTCAGATTATCTTTCACTACTCTGCTCTTGATTTCAAAATCGGTTGAGATTAGCCTCCAGTCTATGAGAAGTTAAGCAGCTTAGAAAATTTTGTACGAAACACAGAACACCTTCAGGATCTTGTGCTTGTTGGATATCACAGTTACACAGACAAACTACTGAAAATCATGTACATCCTCCAGTTTCACAAATTGTCAGTATCACATACATCTTGACTTAATAAAGTGTCAGAATATATATATGTATTTCATGAAATATGCATTAGAATAATACTTAGATACATCTTCTTTAATCTTTCATTTATTCTTCTCTATTGTGTGCTGGGTACAAAACAACCAAGAAATATGTCCTTTTGCACCTATTTTGCCCACAGGTAAGAGCTGGCTGTAATCTTCCCCTCAGGGTACTTCCATTTCCAAATACAGACCAGCAGCAATGCACACGTTTCCCTGCAAATCAGAAACAGACTGACTCTAATCAATATCCACTCTTAATGAATTCTAGCGATACAGCCAAGCAATGCCATGAGAGACCATCACCCATTCCATTCCATACAGGATTTCTGCCAATACCTGAGCTCTCAACCAGCCTCACTCAGCAGGAGTTCATGGCCATATTCTTATTGGCACCGACATGCATAAGAGATCTCAGGAAGTGTATTGTAGAAAAGATAAACCACCTGCCCATCACTGCCACGTATCGGGTTTAATGGTGCAGAGATGGCAGATAACCACATGTTTTTATCACCAAATCTGGCTAAACTCTTTATTGCTATAGTCAGGCTACTCTAAGTATGGCATCACAGGAAGCTGTGACTTCTTCTTGACCCCAATTAGCGCATTCATTATTCATCAAAGTACAGTTTTCATTTGCATCCCTTGGGAACAGCAGAGTATCACTGTGAGGATCTTTCAACACAACTTCACTCCCTTAATACACTCAGGGTTTGCTGACAAGTAACAGCTACTTATTCCCCCGAGTGAAGTTCATATTAATAGGACTGCATAGTGAATCATGAGCTGGTATTAAACCCTGCCTCCTGCCTGTATAAATACATCAGTCAAGCACCCTGCCATGCCAAGTGCAATGGTTTGATTGCAGAAACCAGCAGAGGGTAGATATCCTCAGCGAGCAGGGTGCCTTGGAGAAACAACCGACTCAAACCCCAAAATAATAATGACCCTACAGGTCTTCAAAGGGATCAGAGGGAATTTCTGTTCACAACTGACAAGTTTCATATTTTCTAGAGATAGAATATCAAGACTTGAAGGCATTAGATGTAATGCAAGCCATAATTCAGATCTATTCAAGACACTGGAAATAGTTTAAGTGCTGAAGTTTAGCCAAGAGCTACAAGCAAGGAGCATCTAAGGCAGGCAGGATTTGGCTGAAAGCACTAAAAAGTCACTCAATATGAAATTTGCCTCCAAATCTGAATACCACGAAGTTAAGAAAGCTCGTTCGACTTCACTGCTACGTTATGTCTGAAGTCAATTCAGCCTCAGAGATATTCCCCCATGCAAGCGTTTGGGGACATAGTCCCATGGTCAGCAGTTCAGCCACCGCTCCCAAAGTCCGGGTGATGCCTCACAGGTGGCTCCTGTACATGGCCCATCCAGGCTAAGCTCACACAGCACAGCAGGACCTGCCTTGCCCTGCCATGGGCCACATCTCTTCTGCCCAGACTCAGGGTCTGTGACTGAAGCGGGGTCAACCCCCGTGGAATGGCTCTGGTACTCTCTGCTGGCACCTCTGTGTAAAAAGCCAATGTCATCAACTAGTACACTGAAGAAAACATTTGAAAGAAGAAAATTCCCTGGGTTAAGTCTCAAGAAAATTTCCATATAATAAGCAGATCTAACCTGAAAGAATCACATTTTGTGTCTTCTTTCCTCCGCTCACCCAAGACCGGGTAAAAAATATACTTATTCACTCTACTCTCCAGTCCTAAATACTCTTCAGCAACTACAGTGGTTACTGAATTCATGTGAATACTTGATTTCTAATGTTATCTCTCACAGCCTGCTTAGGACAACGTAAACCTACAGGGATCATGATACTGATCAGAACAACAGAAGAGAAGAGAAAAAGCACGTGAGATCAGAAAATCACAACCCTGTAATATCAATGCCAGATGGTAAGAGCCTTTCCTGTCACCCACCTATCAACTTTTTCACTTCTGGTTAATCCCATTTGATATTAGAAGAGAATAATGAAAGGATGGCCCTGTTAATCTCACTGTCATTTAGGTTTTAATCAACCTCTGCTGGTGCCCTTGGAGCACCAGCAAAGAACTGGTGCAAATTTGTGCAGCAAAGGGCAATAGAAGAGGATTATTTCTATTCTTATTGAAATCAGTACTTTAGCGTATATTAAACTTCCTAGTTGGATATTACTAAGAGTTTTATTGATGCAAGAAACTAGACTAAGTGTAAGTTGTCCCCTTCTAAGACCTCATATGTTGCCAATTCTCCTGCAATGCAACATAAGGGGACCAGACACACGAACTCAACTCCAACTCTTGGACTGAGAGCACCTTACCTTTTGTCAGTTTTTTGTCAATAGCGATTTGTCCCTAAGCAGAAGAAACGAAACACTTGATACTGTTTAGTAAAGAAGCAAAACACCAAAATACATATTACGGAACACCTGGAACAAATAAAACCAAGAAATGTAATATTCCCCTACCAGTTTTGAGTTGCTCAACATGAACTGCACCAAAAGTTCATAAGACAGACATAACTTTTGGACACCTGGATTATAAATGCTACTATTGGAACATCTCTCTGGTACTGCACTGACAGAAAAGCACCACAGAGCTGCCTCTACAGAACTGTCCGATTTCAGGATAACTAATGAGTCAGCTGAGACTACTGAACTTTTATAGAAATTATTTTCAAAGGCTTTTATAATTACTTCAAATTTTTTTCCTATTGATAGGTCTCCACATCCTCCTTTCTCCCATGCTTTTGTATCTCATACTACAGTGTAACAACTTTTGTTGTTGTCCACTGACTTATTCAGCCCTCATAGTAAAAAACTACAGTTCCTGATTTCTTATCCTCAACTCTCCAACCGTAATTAGCCATTACAGTCATTTGAAGAAAACACCGAAATGTTTTGGGCTCCACAGTGCTGATTCCCTGTGAAGCCATCCCAGTAACCAGTGCCCATCACTAGCACCCATCAGATGCTGCCTGCTCTAATCCAGCTTCCCTCAGAAAACTGAAAATTGCTTTCCCTTAGAGTCTTCATAAGGCAGTTTCAAAAGTTCACTTTCTTCTGGAAAGAGGCACACGCTACTTGCATAATTTTAGTGCAAATAAACACTTAAAACTATTCTTGAGCAAAATATACCATGTATGATTTCTGTGATAGAAAATGCACATTCACTGCACAGTGCATTAATTTCACTGCAAAGCCAGGGATAACATCCTCAGTGGTAGTCAATAAACTGATCTACCCCAGCAGAAATTCTAATCCTGCCTTTCTCACCCATTAAAATCCATCTCTGAAGGCCAGAAACACTCCCAGGAATGTTCCATTCCCAGGCATGCATTTGGAGACACCTTCCTGGTTGGTTTGTTTATAACCAGCAGTTCTGAAGAGAAACACCCCACCAAACAACCCAGTAACTAACATTACAGGAAAAAAAAACCCAAAATCAGTTCCCCCCCTCCACAATGGGTTTCTGGAAACACCTTGAAAATAAAGTTCTCTCCAGCAGCATTACTGTGGCATTCCTTAAATTCTTAGGAAGCTGCATTTACAAGTTCCTGTTTTAGTTTCCATTGGTCACATTTGTGGTGAGTCAAAACTTCAAGTGTAACTCTCCAAATCTCTTGAGGAGCATTTACTGACATCTGAAGGAACATACTGGCAGTCCCTGTTTTGTGGTTGCCCATTTTGCTGCTGATGCACACGGGTGGGCGAGAGGGAGACTACAAAGTATATCTAGCAAGCCCTTGCACACACAAAAAAAGTGAAGAATTCTCATTCCATGCTAAAAAAAATATTGCCATTCTGTAAAATGACATTTTCAAGCTTCTGGAACACCAGCCCTACCTGTTAATAATGCATACTTTTCCACGTAATTATACTTAATTCAAAGGAAGAAATGTATAATAAGTGTTTTATGTACAAGGGATAGTTTAATTCATGAACCAGAGAAAGATTTGACTTGGAAGGGATCTTAAAGATCACCCTGTTCCAATCCTCTGCTGTGGGCAGGGACACCTTCCACTAAAACAGATTGCTCTGATCTCCATCCAACCTGGTCTTGGACACTTCCCGGGATGGGGCAGCCACAGCTTCTCTGGGCACCCTGTGCCAGTGTCTCACAACCCTCGCTGCTGGAAAAGATTTCTTGCCAACATCGAATCTAAACCTACTCTCTGGGAGTTTAAAACCATCCCCCGTGTCCTGTCACTCCATGCCCTCATAAGAAGTCTCCATCCATTCTCCTGTCAGCCCCTTCAGGTCTGGGAAGGCCACCATGAGGTCACCCTGAAGGCTCCTCTTCTCCTGGCTGGACAACCCCAGCTCTCCCAGCCTTTGCTCACGGCAGAGCTGCTCCATGGCGCGGATAACTCGGTGCCTCCTCTGCACTCGTCCCAACGGGCTCATGTCCTGCCTGTGCTGGGACCCCAGAGCTGGAGGCAGCACCCAGCGTGGGGTCTCACAGGAGCACAGTTCACATCTGAAGGATTCCCAACAACTTCATTCCCATGGAAAACCCGAGTGCGTGAGACAACCTCATTACTTTGACGGCATTCCAGAGGCCTCCAAAGCCCAGCTGTAGCTCTAGAACAGGAGGCAGCAGCAGCTTGGGAGCTGTGAAAATATTACACGCTCATGTTCTCAAACATTTTTAATGGGTGACTTTCTGCAATGATAAAAGCTACAGAAGGCCTAATTTTAGGATCCGTTCATCATTCGTGTCTGGAACATTTTCTTCTACGTTATATTTTGAGGCAAAAAAACCCAACAATCACATGCTGTGTAGTTGCAATCTTCCAGTGATTTACCTTAATGCATCCAGAATATGGGGGGTATCAGTGTTACATAAAGAAGCTTAAAACAGTTGACAGGTACATCAAAACGAAAAAAATTAAAAACCAAATCATAAACAAGCCCTTTTCCATCAGGAAATCCATTTGTACAAGTCAAGTTCTACTGAGTCATCTCCCTCCTCAAACAGGACAACTCATCTTGTCCGGGGAGTACGGAGCAGTAAGACCTGAGAGAGGAAAAGCTGGAACCTTGCCTTCCCCAGCTGATGCTCTGGTAACAGCACAAATTTTTACTCAAAAATAATTCAAGTCAACTGTAATAACAGTTCATCAGTAGCTGTTTCTGTTTTAAATCATAGTTAATACACATTTCTATTTTTTGCATTAGCATTCACAGCTCCAATGCATTATTTCAATATAAAATGTAGGGTAAGCCTAATTTAATAGTGGCAAAATCAACTCAACCCAAACTAGAAATTCTTTATTAAATAAAGACATTTAAGGGTCATCACATATTTTTTAATGGAATAGCACATATTCAACCAAAATAAAAGATTAGCATGCAAACACTAGACAACTAATTACATAAAGTACCTTTACGAAATTACATAATATGGGTGCAGCTTATTTCCCTGTTTGCTGTTTGAAAAATAGATTGTTTAATAACCCATCAAAGCTATCTGTAAACCAAGGAAACAATGGAGCAGATGTTGACTGTTGTCTTGTGCCTCACAGACATAATTAAATACAATGAAACACTCACGTACCCAAATAATAGAGGACAAACAAATACAGCAGTGGCACTCCATGAACACAAACCTCATTTACTGGGCACCTGCCTTATATTAATCTGTGATATTTAAAGCAGTGAGGAAAACAGGATGGAAGGTGTTTATCTGCCTCCAGACCACAAAACAAACTACAAACAAAGAATTCCTCTTGGTATTAAGCAGCTGTAACTGCTGCAACACTGAACATTGTTGACTCCCATGAAGCTGGGAGGGAACCACATTTTCTCTTGCGACAAAGCCAGGACAGGACAGTCATTCTTCTGTAAGCAAAAGCTACATGAATTATGATTCTGAATGACCCAAACACACTAAAACTGCTGTGCCTGCTGTGTAATACAAAGTCTTGAGATTCTCCTGGAAATTCACGTTCCCTTTAATTGCAAAACATTCCCTGCAATTATTTTCTACTCCCTCTCCCAACCCTCTAGTAAAGCAGTAATGGAAAGTAAAGATTAGATTCCATAACTATCAAACCAAGGGTTCATTTTCCGGGACAGTGTCCCATAGCACTATTTAATACTCTAACTCGCATCAAAATTTGAGAGGTTTTTTTAAAACCAACCTTCTTTATCTTCATTTCTACAATCGAACGTAGATACATATTTCCCTTCATAACATCACTACGGTTCCATCATTTGATGATAATAATTATATGATTCTATATTAAGGTAAGTTAAACAATCCTTCAGTTCCTGCTAGGAAAAAAAGTTTCCAGACAAAAAATCAACTTCAAAAATTATCACTCACATGTCTTGCAAAAGAATACAGAAGCGTATTTTTGCTAATAAAATATTATCTTGATTTTAAAATGATGATGCTCTTTTAAGTGTTGTTAATTTACTTTATATAAACAATACAAAATAGCTTTGTTTACTGCAAACATCTTTTGCCTTTATATTTATTTCTATGAAACAAGCCTGAATATAATGTGATCTGCATCTCTTTATGTTAATAAAACCATGCTAGTCTCTTCCCATAGACAACACTATAAAGCATAAATCCAAATGGAAAACAAATGGAAGTATAATGCCACTGTGAAGCAAACCAATCAACCCTAAAACAGCAGAGATAGATCTCATCCACTAGTTCATTCATTCTTTATAGAAAAGAAATGAAAATATTCCTAGGTGAATCAGATTAAAAAGAGAAAAAACCAACCACCCTCAGCAGCTCTGAAAGGTTGTAAAGCACTAAATTCCTTTGATTTATGAAGGCAGCATCCACTGCATTGAGCAAAACAACTCCGCATGCCGGGCTCCCTTTCCCTGAAATTCCTTTATTAACACAACCTGGCTGTGCCGGTGAACAAAAGCAGTGGTGCGGGGTGTATAAATCATTAACAGTGTGCCGTGCAATGGCTGAATTTCCTGTGCGAGCTGGAAAGCCTTCCTGCACAACGGGGATTTGGGGCTTGGAATTGGCTGCTATGAAATGTACTTCATCATCCTCCGTGTTTGACGCTTCCCAATAGCTTTGTACTTTTCCTCTCCTTTTTCTCCCCCAAGCCCAGCAACTGCGATAGAAATTTATGGCATTTCATGTCTGCAAATAAAAGGAAGAGAAAAGCAGGAAAGAAGCAAGCAAGCCCATTTAAAAGCGGAATCCTTCTCCCTTCGTTTATAAACAGGTTGTGGCCAAACAAAATCTACAACTAACTAATAAATCTGGCATTTTAACAATTTCTATTTTATCACTCTAAACTGAAAAAGAAATTGGAAAAAAAAAATCAACTGAAAGGGGGGTTACTCTTAATAAAAGTAATGAATCAACTATCACTAAAAAGGTGACTCCTCTCCAAACGAAGTCATTTTCCATTGGAGTATTTATTTCTTTATTTTTTTTTAAGAGCAAGCAGCAAGAAGGGCAATGTCTGGGCATGAGGAACTCCTGAAGTTTTGCTGTTTCAGTGTTTTCACATCAGGTGTACCTAAAAGCTTTCCACAGAGCAACAGGCAATTCCATGTGCAGGTGCCAAGGCATTCTAAGTGGAGCTGGAAGAGATGGTAGCAATGGGAAAGCAAAAAAAGAAGTCAAAACTCTCAGAATTGCAGTTTCTGAACGCTCCTGCATTTCTGCAGCAACACACACTGAACTCGGAGAGGGAACATCAAAGCTATTTATCTTGCCTCTGAAGTTACGTGCAAATCAACAACAACAAAGGTGGATGCTTTTCCAAACTTTGAAATGAAATAGCAGGCAATCTTTAGAAAACATTCTGCAGTAAAATATTCCTTTTGGGGTTAGACTTGGGCAAAGTAAAGAGTATGACAGACAGAGTAATGCTGAAAAAGCTGTCTGGAGCCACACGTCCCCCAGCAGGGACAGTGACACAGGGTATGAAGGTAACTAAGGATACAATGGGTCCTTCAGCCAGGCCAGGGCACCATCCCAAAGGTATCGAGGACCAGCCCCACCGACAAACGAATTTATCTCCATCTAAGCAGCGAATGTTTCAGACACTTGGAATTCAGTTTTGCAAAAGCGAACAAGTCGAAGTCAGGAGAGGGAAACATTCCAGTGGGCCATTCTACACTCATGCAGCCATCCAGCAGACTAAAGACTACAAGAATAAGCCTGCAATGCGTGCAGGAGTCCCTCTGCAATACACAATAATGACATTCTGAACAGAAATAAATGAAGCCCCTGCAGTGCTATTCTGTCAGCTTTTGAAAGTAAATAACTTCGCTTCTGACAGGACAGAGACATTTTTTTCTCCTCCTGCCACAGAGCATTAATTGAGCCATGCAGCCACGTAACATCCCAGAGAGAGGACTAACACACGACAAGGAAAAAAGCTTAAGAAAGGAGGGGGCACTTATTGAACACAAGAGCTGCCTCATTTCTCACCCCCAGATTGTCACACTGGCTCTGTTTCGACAACATCCTGCTCTCAGGGAGAACTTTTAACAGTTTTTCTGCCTCCCTTTATAACGGTGATTGAAACATTCCAAAGAAATACTTCAATTTTCCACAGCCTTATGAAAGACGGTGCCATTATGAAACCATATGTTTATATTTTAAAACTTATCTTTCCTTGTTTGTGACTTAAGCTGCATGCCTATCATCAACATTTGTAATTAGCTATTTAATGCGTAGAAGACTTACTGCCCACAGTAGAGATAATGAAGACAGCTATACAAGAAGAGGCTGTGAGAAGCAAAACCAAAGAAACAAGTCTTCAAAACTACATAATAGTAATAATAATAAATGTTAGTGCCAGTCAGTAAGGAAGTGAAGCAAGGTATATGTATATACACAAAACACAAATATAAATGTTATATTGTCATCTCATATATTTTTAATTACAAAAAAAAAAAAAAAAGCATATTCAAGATGTTATGGTTAGGAAGACCAGCAATATTTGGTGCATTTTGATATAAAGGGTTAAAAGGGTTCAATTTGAAGATGGTCTAAGATGAAAGCACTTGCATTCTTATTCATGAGCATCTGAACACCTTAAGTATTTCAGTTCTGAACCACCACACACTTTCTTTCCATATCTTGAGGAAAAAGTAAAAAAATCAGTGACTCACTGTGGGGAAAAAAAATAAGATAATTCACTGAACGCTTCAGCTCTTACTACAGGATCTAATTTTGATTCTGCCTGTGTTCAACACAACGAGGAAAAGCAGGATCAAACCACCGCGGGCTCTCCCCACAGCTGGAGCCCTGCTGCACTGCAAAAGACCAAAGGCCCGGCTCCCACCGCTCGGGATCCTACAGACATTAGCTATGCTATTTTTTTTCTAATTAAATTCCCCGGGCTGCTGCACTGACAGAGTAGGAGGGGAAGCAAAATGTAAAAGAAGTCAATGGCGCTGCACCAGGCGACTCGGAGGTAAATGAGCAGCGCTCGCAGAGAAATGACAGGGGGTTCTCAGGAGAGCTCTTGCGCTGCACATCACACTTGAAAACTGATAAATCAATCGCACATGCACCTTTAAAAGGCAGGAAGGCTTGAAGGATTCTTAGAGGGTGTTGACTTCTCCTTTCCACTAACATTATTCCAACTCTATAAAGCAAGGTGATAAATTCTGGTGTCACACACTTTGTACCACTTTCATTTGTGCTGGCTGTTAAATGCTTCAAAAATGTTTTAAGCGGAATTAATATTAACGCGATCATAGTATTTATTTACCGGCTCAGAAATACGTACATTGAAAACCAAAAAACTTCATATTCTAGAATTGCGTGTCCATGGTCAAAAAGAAATCTATGCAAACTGAAATATCTGCTGGCTGCCCTGAGAGAAACCCCTGCTTACATAACCACCACCACTCACTTGCCTTGGCATGAAATACCACACCACTTTTTTTATTTTTTTTTTTTCCTCCAGAAAATAACCACCCATGTACATATTCAGCAAACATCAACGAACAGGGACAACTTACTAACGGTTCCCAATAGAAAACCCAGCCATTGCCTTTCACCTGAAGTGTTTTACAATGTTCAAAGAGCCCAGTTATAAAAAAAAAAATAAATTATTGTAAGCCAAAAATATTCACCTGCTTCTGCCATATGGAAGCTCCTTTGCAACTGCTCTTGCTCTTATATTCCAAGCAGCAAGTAACCTTCTTAACTGATTCTTCTGGTTCCTAGAGGGGGTTTTATGTTTGGGTTTTTTTCTGTTGAGTTCCCCCCTCTTTCCCCCTTCTAGATTTTCAAGAGGGGAGTACTTAACTAAAGCACCTCCTAGTGGCTTTTGTAGGAGACTGACCTTGTTTGCCAGCTGGAGTTCAATGCCCCGAACAGGCTCTCACTCACAATGAGAGCCCCTCCAGCACTTGATCTCTGAGCCACTTCTCATTAGCCTCTGGAAAACAACACAGCAGCTCTTGGGAGACAAAAGATACATAAACATGCATTTTGAATCACAGGTGAAAGCCTCAAAAGCAGCCTGCAAGTTTATTGGCGGATACTAAAACGGTCTTATTGAGCCTAATTAAGACAAAGAGCACATCAAGCCATCATTCCTGAAGTCCCACTAACAGTACTTCAGGATGCAGCAACTGCACTGCCACCTTTTGAGGTCCGTCCGTCCCATTAATACACTGAAATTCCCCAGGAGTGCCGCGCTGCCCCCTTAGGTACAGACGCACCCGCAGGATGTTGGTTGGAGCCTGGCGGGTCCTTTTTTTTTTTTGTTTTATCGGGGTGCTCTTAATTTCTCTGACACAGCCCAGCCTTTTGCCCTCCACATATGAATAAACAAGCCCTGTGTTTCTCTTGGGGCAGCCGAGCTGGTTCAATGACTCAGAAAACCCTGCAAAGATTGCCTACCCTCAGCCCATCAGCGGCTGGACAATTATTGGAGGCCCAGCTGTAAGGGAAACAGATGGTGAGTGAGCATTAGTGCCGTGGACTTCTCTTCACTCATGCAGTCATAAGCAGAGGTTGTATGTTCTCACATGAAAATCGCCACGAAACAGCAGACAGAGGAACAAAATTGTGCAAAGGCTCCAACAGATGCTTAAAATTTCCCCCAGCTCAAGTCAGATTAACTGATTTCACAGGGGGGCTACAGACTGAGTGAGCACTGTAAAAGGACAAGGTAAAGAAAGGCAGTGTTCTCGTGATTAAACAGCATCATCATCAAACATCAGTTATCAAATCCAACTAACATACCTGGACCTTGGAAGGCTCCCTGAAGCACTAAATGCAAAAACCAGATACTTAGAACTGTAACTGCAGTGGTGGCATTCAGCAATTGACGTGCTGGTGCTCTATCAAAAAGTTAAACTGTATCCAGGAATTGTTTGGATTGTTCACCCATTTCAATTCTTTACACAATTTCAGCACAAAAATAATCCGTTCTAATCCTTATTCCATTATTGACACTATTGGCTGCATCAATTGAAAATGCTACCCAATAAATCAACGTTGAATTAAGCCATGAAAAAAGAACGTGATAAAAAGTCTTTCAGACTCCTATAAATCATCAGATCCAGAAGCATGACACAAGTAACTGAGCAGGGAATTCAGCTTTTCTCCATAGTCTTAATGCTCAGGGCCCAAATAAAATTACACTAATTTACCATGTAAGCAGTAATGGAATAGCTGGGGTAGAGATGGAGGGTTTGTTGGTTTTTGCTTTGTTTTCATGGTGGATTCTTTTCATCATTGCTACGAGAGCTGTACCATGAACTACTTTGTTAAAGACAGAAAAGGTTGATATTGAAGTTTCAGTTCAATTGTTTTCGATCTGTGAATGTCCACTATGAGCAATTGCTCTATTTAAGAGGAATTACCCTTTGTACAAACCACTTCACTATTTAAAACAAAGCACATCTATCATCATTAAACAGAGAAAAATATTACCAATTTTCAAATAATGACAGCAACACTGTACAATACGACATGGAATATTATGGGAAGCTTCAAAACAACAGTTCATTTTGTTACTTGGCTCAGAAAATGCCAACTAAATAACCCTATGTCCAGGAAAACACCTATCACAGGAGAACACCAATTAACAGAACTAAGCCCCCACTGATATAAGTTAAATCTCAATTTACAAGCAGTCAACATTTTTCCTGCAAAAAATTACTTGACACCAGCATTTGATGTCAGCTTGCAGTCAGAATTTATTTTTTTTTTTTTTGCATTGATGTGTCACATTAAGGGAAAGAAGAGAAAAGAGATGCATTGAGCTGTTTCTAACGCCATAAAATATTACCGAGTGACAGGGTGCACTACAAATCCAAGTTCCCTTTTCCTTTCTCTTTAAATATTGACCCTGGGGACAATTTGGACCCAAAGGAACCAACACTCTTACCAGCCTGCCCTGTCCTTGGAATGATGCAGTGAAAACTTCCAACTCCAAGCCACACACACTCCTCCTCCTTGTTCACTCCTGCCACCAATACACTCACTTCGGTTTGAACGCTGTTTGAAAACTCACTCTGAGTTTCCACAGTTAAAAGCATCTTACAAAGAGAACATCCAACTCATCTCAGACCATTTTCAATAGCTTAACTAACTCAGAAGCATTCTTCAGTGTCTGTTGGCTTTTTCAACACATTATCTTTGGGACAGTTAATCTACGACGTGACCCAGGCCTCAGTTCTTTATTTATTTTCAACAGTTAAAATATTTTCAGGTAAAGCCTACTGTATGCACCAAGTGTGTTTTTTTAAAAAAAAATTCAGTTCCACATTTAGCTCTTGAAACGTTTTATACATGAGTAAACTGGAAGGTATCGGAGGAAATCCTAAAGTTTGTAACCCTGGAAAAAGTAGGAGAGCACTCCTGTGGTACCCTGTGGAAAAGTATTTATCCATTCACACACAACAAACTGCCCACAAGCAATGTGAGTTTCGGAAGTAAATAAGGGTCAATTTTAAGTGACTCCCAAAACACATTTTCCCAAATGACTAATTCAGCTCCCCAGGAAACCATCACACTCATGGCTGTGAGAATAAAGAAATATTTACTGACAGAAAGACTCGCTTGCCCACCTTGAGAAGAACACCATGCCTTTTACAGTCTTTCAGGAAAGACATACATCCAATTATAAAACTTGGACGGGACAGAATACTGCTGTATTTAGCAGATTCACACAAAAATAATAACAACTCTTTACATACATTCCAAATAGGTGGGAAAGTTGAACAACTGAGAGCAAGTTCAGTTGTAATACAGATGTCTGAATTCATTTTAATTGAGGTGCAAGTGAGCAGACATAGCTGAAGTGCAATCTTGAGAGAAAAAAATTACTACATAGCTTCAAATAATGTCTATATACTGCAGGTAACAGGTTCCCTAGGCAGGGGGGGATTCACTAGTTATTGAGTTGCCACATAAAGCTTTTGGGTTACCTGTATTTAAGATCGATAGACAACTTGATAGCGTGAGAAAAACATTTACAGTTTCACTGAAATTGTGATATTTGCACTCAACATACAAAACAGTAATTTCTGTACTTTTGGTAAAAATGGAAAAAATAGAAAAAAACCAAAACAAGTAGACTGTCCTGGTAAAAGTTTTTTAATTATTAAAAAAAAAAACAAAACAAAAAACAAAAACAAAAAACACAAAAAACACCCCACAACACTTCTTATCCTTGACTATTTAAAACCAGACCCATGTTCTGTTAGCTTTGCAGGTAATGTCCACTCAGTCCTATCTGCCTGAATAATTTTGAGACAGAGTAATATTGTTTCTAAAGAAATGCTTAACCAAATACATAAAATAATAGATTATACCTGCATTAAGAAGATGATTAGCTGACTCTCCAGGAATTCAGAACAACTAAAATCCCAACCCAGCAATCGTAACGAGCACGGAATTCTGGACCTGCCACAATTTCCAGCACAAATTCAGAATACTTTTTAACCGATTAAATAATTGTGATTAGTAAAGGCAAAACAGTTCTAAACTGACAATAGGATTAAGGAGATGAGAAAGCAAACACTTAAAAAAAAATAAATGCTTGGAGGGTGGCAGTTAATCCACTTAAAGAGTTAAAAATTATCCGCTAGATATAGCGCTTTGTAAAGTGCATTAGCAATCACTTCTCATCTTTCTCTGGAATGGAGGAGCCGCAATTGAATTCCCTGTTTTAAAGGGCCCACTAGAGTTGCACAGCTTCTCACACCTTCAAGCAGTGCCATGCTGGAGATGTGTTTGCATAATGATACTGCAATAGCTCAGCGAGGAAGGTTATTCCAGCCCCCAACCCCATCCTCCCCTGATCCTCTATCAGCTCCTTGTGTGGCCATGTTGACCTCTCACCCTAAATCCCATTTTTCCTTTCAAAAGCTCTGCCTTGAACGTTCAGATTGCTGTTTGCCAAACTCCAAAGAACAAATCCAACAAAACACAGGGGTACATTTTGTGTATAACCACTGAGTGCACGAGTCACACTGGATCATTAAAGTAGATCCATAAATGTCATTTCCAAAACATATCCAGAAATAAGAACTATCAAGAAGACACATTTTAGTTATGACATGCAAATTATTTCAATTTAAATTCAAATACATCATATTTATCTGATGCAAACTTTAATTGCAGACATATGAATCCCTCCCACATACATGTATAATCTAGGGCGGATGCAAGAATCTTTTATTATGCACTCCCATGCTCTAAGTCAGAAATGGTTTATACTACACTAAACGAGAAAAAATAGCTACAGAAGGGTTTATAACCTGAAAATATTGGAGTTTTGTTCTTTCAGCAGTAATATAAAATAAATGTTCTGAAATAAAAATAAGCTTTAAATCTATTTTATCTGATCTTTAGGAAAAGAAAAGAAATACCGTAAAACATCTTTCTGGCATTTGTAAATACAGAAATAAAGTTAGAGACTGTTTCAGGGAAGTCAATATGTACATAAACTATTGCAGGGGAAGTTGGAAGAAATGTCCCTATTTGTTACAGTAGGCAGAAGAATTTTTTTCCCCCTCAAGTTTCAGCAGAGGTAACAGAATAAACAGGATTAGTCATTTTTGCATGATAACATATTTCTGTCTTGGCTCTACACACTTACTGGATGACTCTGTAATGGTGGACTCAGTTATAAAATAGA